>JAADXN010000913.1:0-13467 GCA_023337875.1 Pythium apleroticum | reverse complement strand
TCCGAGTGCTATCTGATCAACCGAGGCACGTGCAAATTGTGCGAGTACCCGGCTGGCAACTATGAGCCACCGACGCCCCCGATGCTGATAGAGCGCTTGTTGAATGCGACTCGCCGTCAACGGCGCACCAGTGCAGCTCGTGTTAGCTTGCAGTTTCAGGGCCACGAAGGTGCGCAGACGGAGATTGAATGCGGGGAAAATGGACCGTACAGCCGCATCCGTGAGCTCACACGCGGCCAGTCCATCGGCGACTTCGCGTTGCTTGCCAACTACGAACGATCGTCGGACCTACGCGCCGTGGCGTACGTTGAGATGTGTGTCATTGAGCGTGAGCCCTTCCAACGCATCCTGACGCGATACCCGGAGGACCGCAAGGTCGTCGTGGCGAGTATTGTGCGCCACAACATGCTGAATCGAGAGACGCAGAAGGTGCCGTGTCCGCTCATGGCTGAGGTGCAGCACATCAAGCCGAACGCAACAGTCGAGCAGGCGATCAAGTACATCTCTCGAGCGATGAACCCGGCAGAGAATGATCGGTCGATCGTGTTTGGTGTGAGTGAAAAGCTTCTCGATCGTGTGCGACGAAGTGTGGAGACCATCAACGCGGAGAGCAGCATGTCGGACCGAAGGGTGTCCGAGAGAAGCGAAGGCACGTGGTCTAGCGAGCCTGCTCGGCCTGTCAAGCCCTCTAAGCCTCAGCCTCCTTCAGAGACGGAGCCACCTGCAGTGGTGTTGCCTGGACGACACGATGCAGAGATCATGAGCGTGATCCGCGAGATCCAAGAGCGCCTGACGCGGCTTGAGCGGCCGTATGAACGCATTGCTCGTGAGACGAACGATAGCGATCATTCGACTCACAGAGCCTCGTTCCAAGGATCAAATAGCCCTATTGTGAACATCACACCTCGACGCGAGCGACGGCGGCACACAGCAAAGATTATCCGGGAGATGTCTCAGCCAACACTGAGAAAGGTCTTGAGTGACTCAGTGTCTACCCAGGCTGCGAGCCTGGTGCCTTCTGATCTTGACATGACGCCTTTGTCCAGCGGTCAATCGGCGACGGGGCGCCAAACACGCCAGCTATCCGTGAGGTTGCCAGAGCTGCCCGTCAACCCCAAGTCCCCCAGCCTCTACGCTGACCAACTCTTCAGTGCCAATCGTGGTCCAGTTGATGTAAAAAGGGAGGCACAATCCAGGCGAAGCAGCTTCCGCCGCTTGAACAGTACGTAAGAAAAGAGAGGACGCCGGCACAAGGTGGTCCATAGCGGCGATAATAGAATCCACCTCACCTCGAAGTAGTACTCTATCTTCCCCACGTTGATCCTGTGTTCTTGAAGGGCGCCAATTCAAACCATCAAAGCGAGACCACGCATCGAAGCATCCAGCAAGCCAGCAATTTAACGCTATAGAATCAAAATTATGAGCACACAAAATCACTGGATGCACCATTTCTTACTGTGATGATGTCGAAGCAACAAAAAGGCAACTTGAAGTTGCATCGCCACAAGGGTCTACTTAAACAAGTAGGTTACACCTGCCAACACAAGTATCCTCAGCAACGACCAAGAGCGCTGGATACATCTGGTGTGCACGTTTTCAAGAAGGACGGGTCGGAGCGACGCAGCCGCTCTGACCGCTCAGATTGAGCTGTGCTGTCAGTGGTTTCGTCTTCCGTGTCGCTTCGTTTCAATTTGTCTTTGTGTTGCTTGTATTTTCTTTGAAATATCACAATATCGTACCTTGCTCGATTCATAAATAGGCCACCGCCGTCGATAAGATCGCTGCTTTGGCATTCCAGAGGAAAGCATGTTGCGTTCTGCTGCATCGCAGCTCGATATGGCAGAATAAATAGACGACTGGCGGTTGTTGGCTTGGCCGTGAATGAATAAATTCTTGCCCCACGGCTAGCTATCTTACGCCTCGCACAATTGAATTTAACGTGAGGCGACGAGTTCGCGCTGTGGGTGGGTCAAACGCTACACTTGATCGCACTGTTAGTGGCGATGACGACTCGATCCTGTGTAGCGACATGGAGCGACGCCTAGAGCGGAGGAGCCGTGGTGACTCTGGTTTGCTCTTCTGGGGCGACCATCTCCGGACAAGACATGCGTTGGGGTTCATGTCCTTCGGGTGCATCTTGCTTGCAGTCTTCATCTGGGTCCATCAACGCTTGTCGAGACCGCCCACACTCGACCCCAAGCCAAGCGACCGCTCGCTTGAAGTGCAGCGATTCGAGCGTTGCACCGATGTTGCTGTCCAGGAAGTATTATGGATATAGGTGAGATCCGACGCTGGGCGCGCTTTTAAAGCGGGTTTTCTTCTTCTTCTGGCTACACACACCCACGCCAGTCTTCGCCAGATTCTCGAGGTAAGGGGGGATGTATGTGTGTGTGTGTGTGTGTGTGTGTGTGTATGTGTGTGTGTGTGGAGGGGGCTAAACATAGCTATTGGGAGCTGCGTGTGGAATGAAGATGAAGTCGACACATTCCAGGCCGAGGATGCCAGCGTGTTGAGGCTGCGGAGTCCAGCACCGTAGCGCGCCTGCGCCGTAGTTACACTATAAATATTCCAGCGGTTGCGAGTTGTTTGGCCAACAAAGCAGTGTTTCCTGCTTCTAATTGCAGCGGTGTGCTTGACGAGGATGCAATCGAGGCATTGATCAAAACGACGACGAAGCAGCAATGGAAACGCCGAGCGCGGATGCAGAGACCAAGACGTCACCGTCGGAACATCAGCTGCCGGCTGGACCCTCACCTGGGTTGAATGTTGATGCTCGTTCGTCAGCCCCCATGCGGCGGGCTCGCTCCTTGGAGCAGTTCGGCACGTCGCCGCGGCTTACCCTCCGCTCCAGCCAGCCGCTCGACCCTGAGGGGTCTCCACCGACAACCAGCAGATCCGCCGGAACAAACGCGCCGTCGCCATTTGTGCGCCATAACAGCGACTTGACGGTGGATGGCCAGCGATTCGAGCGCATGATGGAGCGGTTCCAGCTGCGCCGCCTCCCAATCGCTGCTCCTGTCTCGACAATTTACACTCGCCGAAACTCGATGGATCGCAACACCTTGGCATCGTCGCGTCGCAACTCACGCCGGTCAAGTTTCTTCACGAGTGCAGCCGGCGGCCACAATTCTCACGACTCCGCGGTCTCGTCGACGTCCAAGAAAAGCCTCACGAGACTGGCTCGCGTGTACTACCACGACATCGCGTCGGTCGTGGCTGACACCACTTGGTGGATCAAATTGAGCCTCTCGATGACAACAGAAGTCGTGTCGATCGCGACCCGCATCCGCCTTGCGATTCTCAGCATCGCTCTCACATTTAAGCTCGTGCACGTGCCGTTTGCGATCGCGTACGCAGGTCACACCGGCATGGCCAACGCTTCGGACGTCACAGTGGACGTGGTGTTCTTCCTCAATATCCTCGCGACTTGTAACACTGCGACGCTCAACGCTCAGCGCCGTATCGTGTCCACTCGCCGCGCGATCTGGCGGCACTACCGCCGTAACGGCTTCCTCATCGATCTTCTTTCCGCGCTTCCAATCGAGATGGTACTCCTGGACACAAGCAATCGTAGCTGGGTTCACTGGGTTGTCGGTGTCGGCAAGCTTGTATTGCAAGCCGTCTGCGTCAACCGCCACCTCCAGATCTTCCACACAGCATGGTCCAAGGAAGTGATCAGCGCCGATCAAAGCGCCGCCGCCTGGATGCTCTTTTCCCGCTACAGTCACCTCATCCGTATCAGCCGCATCGTGCTGTACATCGTCCTCGTCGCCCACTACTTCGCCTGTATGTGGTCGTGGCTCCATGTCGACGTTGATCCTGACTTCTTCGATACGCGCGATACGTACTCAGTTTATATCGCGACGCTATATGAAGCATTTCAGCTGCTTCAGGGCCAAGGTGTCGAAGCCAAGACCACCGGACAAGCTGCCTTTGGCTCCGTTGCAGTGCTGCTCGGGTCCATCCTACTCGCAGTCATGTTCGGTAACGTCGCCATCCTCGTCGCCAACTTCAGCGCTAATACCACTGCGTACCAGCGCAAGATGGAGCAAGTCTTCTCCGTCATGGGCAAACTCGAGCTGCCGCATCCCATCCGCGAGCGCGTCCATCAGTACTACGAGTACTTGCACATCGAATACGAATCGCTGGACGGAGAGGTCGTCAAGTTTGCAAAGGATCTCAGCCACACACTGGAGCTGGAGGTCGTGCTGTTCAAGTACATGGACGTGCTGATGCAAGTGCCTCACTGGCGCGGCTGCTCGCCCGACTTCCAGAAGCAGCTCGTGCTGAACCTGACCGTACGCGTGTATCTTCCTGACGACTTTGTGATGCGGCGCGGCGAAGTGGGCACAGAATGTTATCTGATTAACCGAGGCACTTGCAAGCTGTACGAGTATCCGACGGGGAACTACGAGCCACCGACGGTGGCGATGGCGATAGCTCCCGACGACGATATCCACACTGCTCGCCGGAACAAAATGTCGAGCACGAACCGGTCAGCTCGGTCCATGGGGCCGCAACGCAATGACACCGATGTGTCAGGCATGAAAGATGGACCACACAGCCACTTCAGCGTGCTGCGGCGCGGCCAAGCGATCGGGGAGGTCTCGCTTCTGGCCAATTACGAGCGGTCGTCGGACCTACGAGCCGTGACGTACGTCGAGATGTGTGTGATCGAGCGCACCGCCTTCCAGCAGCTTCTGACGCGGTACCCGCGAGACCGTGAGGTCGTTGTCACGAGTATTGTGCGCCACCACATGCTCAGTCTCGACGCGCAGGGCGTGCCGTGTCCGTACATGAAGATGGTGAAGCGCGTCAAGCCCGACGTAACCACGAAAGAGGCGATCGAGCAGGTTTCCAGAGCCATGAACCCGACGCGGGATGACCCGTCCATTCTGTTCGGCATGTCGACGCAGGTGTTCGGTCGTCTCCAACGAGGATTCGCCGAAGCAAACGATGCCAATGGCAGCCCCGCATCCTCCGGGCATGCGGCTTCGAGGCCATCCCACGATTCAGAGCTGGACCACACAGTGCAAGATCTAGAGACCCGCCTTCGCCTTTTCGAGCAGCGTCAGGCGACTGCGATCGCAGCGTGCACGTGTCGTGTAGCTGGGAAGGCTCCTGCGCCAGCAGAGCCGCAGCACCCGCCGCGGAGCCAATTGCGTGGGCGACGACGGCGCCGTAGCAAGACGAACTTCGCCACCGATTGGCTTGTCGTCTCTCACGAATCAAAGAGGGGGAGCGCGCCGCCTGCGCTGCCTCGCGATGCTGCGGCTGGTCACGAGGAAGTTGGGGAAGTCCAACCAGCTCCGCCCGCTGAAGCTGACGCGCAGGTGTCAGCCGGGTCGAGTGTCGGTGTCGTGGACGCCAATTCGCCGACGCTGTACGCCGACAAGCTCTTCTACGCCAAGCCCACGATCGTGGACGACAGAGTCGGCAGGACTCGACGTGGCAGCATGCGCCGCTTGTTGAGCACCAGGCTCTAGCATCACTCCCCCCCCCCCATCGAAGTATACAGATATCGTACCTAATAGAAACTCGTACTCTGTTAGTCATTTACAGTAATTCTGCGGTTATGCGGTTATGCAAATCCGGATACAATCTGAATTTATGAGAGATGATATCTTCGTTTTCGAAAATATCGTGGTGTAATTTTCGGAAATATGAAACTGCCGGCGCTTTGTCCGATCTTTCCCAGAATATGGAAAACGCCCAGGTCAGCTGGTGCCTAGATTAGCTGCTCGGCGCCAAAAGCCACACGCCCGATAAAGGCGGAAGCGGCGTGTGCATCAAGCAGTCGCCTCTTGTCGCCCACAGCGCAGCAGCCACAGCAACAGCGAGAGAGAGAGAGAGACGACGACGAGACAGCGACGATGGCGGACGCGCAGGTGAAGAAGCTCCACGAGGAGATCGAGCGCCTGGAGCTCGACCTCAAGACGCTCGAAGGCTCGTGCACGACCACGGAGGCCGCCAAGAAGTGCGTGCTTCTGTGGAGAGGGAGGCTTGCGTTGCTGATACAATGGCTCACGGGCTGTCTTGTGTGTATGTGTGGATAGGGTGGCGGAGTACTGCCAGTCGACGCCGGACCCGTTCCTGGGCGAGAACGAGGGGCCAAACCCGTGGCAGGCCAGCGGCCAGGGCGGCGGCGGCTGTATCATATCCTAAGAGCAAGCAGCGACGTCCAGAGGCGACGGAAGATGGAAGAGAAGACCTCTCTCCCCGCCAAGCTCCAGTGTATGATATCAATACCATCTCAATTTATATATTCACACAGCGCGCGACAGCCAGAGTCTCTATTTCTTCTTACCGCCCTTCTCGGCGTTCAGAAAGCCCTCCCCCTTCTTGCCTTCGAAGCCGGCGCGGGGCCCCGTGCGGCCGATAGGCTTGTTGCCTTCCTTCTTCTCCTTGCTGGCGGCGCCGCCCGTGCGGATATTCTCTAATCTCTTCTTCTGTCGCTCCTTCTTGGAGATTTCCAGTTGCGATGTGCGCTTCTTCCACTCCTTGGCGCTCTTGGCCTTGGTCTTCTCCTTCTTCTTCAGCTTCTTACGCAGCAGCTTTGGATCGTCCAGCACGACCTCGCCGGCCGCCTGCTTCAGCGCCTTGTTCCAGTTCTGCGACTGCACGAGCGCCTTGCCCTCCTCCGTCTTCTTCAGCTCCTCCATACGCTGCTGGTTACGCTCGGCCTTCTTCAGCAGGTTCTGGATGCCACGCACGGCCATACCGTTACGCGTCTTCTTCTTTTCCACCTTGTTCTCGTCCGCGAGCAGCAGACTGCCGTAGGAAATGGACGACGCCGACACTTCGACCTCGGCCTGTGCAGACTCGTTGCTCTCCGTCTTGCCGTTCTCCTTCGCGCCGTTCTCCTCCTGCTTCTTGCCGCCGGCCTTGTTGTTAAACGCCGCACCGGTGGCAGCCTTGCGCTTCTTCGACGCAGGCTCCGTGGCAGCAGCAGCAGCGCCCTTGGCGTTGGCATTCGCCTTGCGCTTCTTGCCGTTCTTATCATCCGCATTACGCTGCTCGCGCATCAGCGCCAGCTTGGTCGCGAGGCGTTCTCGCAGGCCGTCGATGCTCACCGCCGACGGGTCCTTCGCCATCTCCACCTTGAGCAGCGGCGCCTTGACCTGCTTCTGCTTCTTCTCCTCATCGGCCGTCTCCAGCTGACGCTCTTCGTTCGTCTTCTGCTCCGTCGGGTTGAACTTGGCGCGCTTGTGGGCCTTCTTCGACGACTCCTGCTGCTTGTTCGCCAGCACGTCCTGTCACAAATCCAACACGCGCGACTCGGTAAGCACACATCAAATGCCGCAAATCTCTAGACACTTTGCGGGCGATCGTACGCGGTGGTACTTCTTGTTGGCCTTGGGCGCCGACTTCTTCCAGTTCTCCTCCTCGTCGGTCGGGAAGTAGAACTGCGCCGGGATCAGCTCCATCGTATCGCAGAAGAAGCGGTCGTCGAGCTGGATCTTGCTCAGCGCCGCATCGATCTCCGCATCCTTCGCGGCCGTCGCCGTCGTCGCCACAGGCGCCGCCAGTAGACGCCGTCCAAGCACCACCACCACGCCCGCCATCGTCGTTGTCTGGCGGGATCAGGAAGCTCTTCGTTGTGATGGCGTCGTGATATTCGTGCCTTTTCCAGCGCGTTATGACTGGCGAGGAGGCAGCTCGCCCTCTGATTGGCTACAAATATCTAAAATTGATACCATTGGCTGAAATACCGAGGAAAGCAAATCTGAGGATTGTGTATCAGGCAAATAATCAGATCTGACTCCATCCGCTGACTTCTTGGAACCGCACATGCCACGTAGGGGCCAAGTGGGATGACCATGGCGATCACGGGCGGGATCTTCAAATGGATCAACCTTACGACTATTTCCATCGCGCTGTTCGTACGTTCCGTGAGCTCACTCCATGTGCCGGTGTCTGCTGCGTGCGCTCACGCTGTTTGCGTTTTCCTAGGCGCTGTACTTTGGCTACACGGCGCAACAGGTCCGTCCACCTCCCTCCCTCGTTACGACCCCCTTTTCGTGAGCTGACGCTGGCTGTGCCTGGCTGCAGTTCTACCTGATCATGTATCCGTCCTTCGACGACGTCACAGGCCCCACTCTCGATCCATTGTGGCCAGTACGTCCCCTTTATTCCGCTCTCTCTTCATCACAAGCCTCATCCTAAACCCTTGTTTCTCTCTGCCATCAGGAAGGAAACCACTTGCACGCCGAGTTCTACCTGTCCAGTCGTCGCGAATGGCACGCCTCGCGCGACTTTAGCGACCCGCTCGTGCTGCGTGTGGGCGAATTCTCGGACTTGTCGTTCGACTGGCAGGACAATTCGCGGTTCACCGAAGTCAACATCTCCAGAACGTCGCTCCAGGCGCTGGAATCCAAGCCACAAAGCGGCGGCGCGGCGTCTCTGTGGCGCTCTGTGCGCTCCAACGGGACAGTGTTTCTCCACGTCCACGTGACCAAGAAGGGCTTCTCTCCGAACCCGTCCGACGCGAGCTACGCCCCGCTGGCGACTGTGCATCAATCAAACCCGTTGATCAAGTACGCGCCTCGCCCGAACGCCAAGAACGCCACGTACTTGCTGGCCGACTACTTCCCAGCGTACTACCCGCCAGAGGACGTCTCGGAACTGTACAACGAAGCCCCTGACGCCGACGTGGAGGGCGAGGACCCATCGCTGTCGGCCGAGGTGATCTCGTTCTGGAAGCCGCACATGGCGGTGCGCCTCGTGACCGATTTCACCAAGTACCCGCACCAGGAGATCCCGCCGCTCGTGTTCCACAACCTGCGGTACCACCAGATGCGCGACCAGTCGTACAAGTACGTGCCGTCCATGTATCTGGACGACATGGGGCTCACGATGGACAAGCTCGTGCCGCTGAACCGCACGGTGCGCGCGCTGCCGCTCAAGATCTCGTACGAGCCCATGTCGTACGCGCGCTGGCAGATCCTGCTGACCATGGAGATGGCGTTCAAGACCCAGGAGGCGCTCGGCTTCACGAGCCAGGACCTCGACTCGATGCGCGGCATGATCGCCGACACGAACCCGTACCTGCTGATCGTGACGATGACTGTGTCACTGCTCCACGTTCTCTTCGACTGGCTCGCGTTCAAGAACGACATCAGCGACTGGCGCAAGCGCAGCAGCGAGCGTGCGATGGTCGGCGTGTCGCTGCGGTCGATGGTCATCTCCCTGGGCTCCCAAATCATCGTACGTGGAACCATAACCAAAGGCTCCCCGGTGGGTTACTAACTATGGCTGTGGCTATCGTAGATTTGTCTGTACCTGATGGAGGAAAAGACCACGCTCCTGATCCTCGGCCCCTCCGTGATCAGCTTGCTGTTGCTGGTGTGGAAGATCTTCAAAGTCTGGCGCGTGACTCGCCAGGCCTCCAAGAATGTGAGTGCGAGCCTGGGCAAGTCGGTCATGTCGACCACCCAGCAGGCCGACGCGATGGCAACGAACCACTTGCTGTTTGTATTGATCCCGCTGCTCGTGGGGTTCGCGGCGTACTCGCTCGTCCACAAGAAGCACGTTGGCTGGTACAGTTGGCTGCTCGGCTCGCTCACGGGCGCGGTGTACGCGTTCGGCTTTGTGCTCATGACGCCGCAGCTCGTGATCAACTACCAGCTCAAGAGCGTCGCGCACCTGCAGTGGCGCTACCTCATCTACCGGGCTCTCAACACGTTCATCGACGACCTGTTCGCCTTCATCATCCACATGCCGACGATGCATCGCCTCAGCTGCTTCCGCGACGACATCATCTTCCTCATCTACGTGTACCAGCGATGGATCTACCCAGTCGATACATCGCGCAAGTTCGACGAAGACGACGGAGGTGCAGTGGCCGAAGCCGAGGGTGAAAGCGCGCCTGCGGGCAAGCAACAGACGACAGCCAAGCACCCCCACAGCGAGTAGACGAAGAAAGCCTCTGCCACAGATCCCAGGTACCGTAAGGATGAAAATGGACAAGAGGGTGCGCTTTATTATGTGCTTCGTAGGCGCCGCAGACTGTTGCGTCGGCCACCGACGATGACCTCCTCGTCTTCGTTTACCATGCGTCTCGTCATGAATAGCTGGTCTGCGTACATGGTGGGTGATCTGGAATCGATGATTTCTTCGGTGGAAGACCGGGCCGACACTTGCTGTGAGCCAGGCCTCGAGGCTCTCGACGACGTTTGTCCCTTGAGCCGAGCAGAGTCAGGTGACGGCGTGACTTCGGCGTCTGCATTACCAGCACCAAGCGTGTGCGCTTCAAGAGCGCATGGTTCAGCGTTTTCCGGGTTCACGTCGTCGGTCTTTGCGGTGTGGCGACGACGCAGTTTCTTGATGGGCGCTCTCACCCTCGCGCTGTTGTTCAACGAGGAAGACGACCGTCTCTTGCAGGCCTGACACGTCTTATCTTCGTTTGTAACAGCGCTGAGGCCACGTTCAAAGTCCTCTTGCCTCTTCTCCAAACGAGCGAGGCGGTCTCGAATTTCCAACACTGTTCGCAGAAGCTCCGAGTCGTGGGCGAGTGTCGGTGGTTCAAGCTGTCGGTCCGTTAACGAAGGCTGGGACGGTGCCTCGACAGTATGGGACGGTGCCTCGACAGTCTGCGTACCGTCGTCGTCTTCCGACTGAGAGTCGTTGTCCTCCTGGCTCTCGTCCACGACCCTCCGCAGTCGTATTGCAAGCTCTTCGCCGACTCCAAAGACGATCGTTGGGTCGTCCAGCGCCGGACTCATGGCACGAGACACGTACCGAACGGCCTCCAGAACCGAGGCGTCCGGAGCCACTTGCTGCACCATGCTCATGAGCATACATGGGACGTTCTGCTGCTCCAAGCTGACCATCATGTGGCGCACGATACTGGTCACGACGACTTCCCGATCGCGAGGATACCGTGTGAGGATCCGCTGGAAGGTTTCTCGCTCGATCACACACATTTCGACGTACGACACAGCACGCAAGTCCGACGATCGCTCGTAGTTTGCCAGCAACGCCATGTCTCCGATCGCTTGGCCGCGCGTGAGCTCACTGATGCGGCTGTACGGCCCCATATCCATGGCGTCAAACTCGGACTGTCCGGCTTCGTACATCGAGTACCGAGAGGCTCCAGTCGGTCGAACGATCGCGGTATTCGCTCCTGGCTTTCGAGGCGTCGCTCCTGTGATCGTCGTACTGGAGCGTCTTTGTCGACGTGCAGGCGTTGCCTCGTCATCGACAGCCATCGTCACCGTCGGCGGCTCGTAGTTCCCCGTCGGATACTCGCACAGCTTGCACGTGCCTCGGTTGATCAGATAACACTCCGTGCCCACTTCGCCACGCCGCATGATGAAGTCGTCCGGTAAATACACACGAACACTCAGGTTCAGCACGAGTTGCTTCTGGAAGTCGGGCGAGCAACTGCGCCAGTGGGGCACCTGCATCAGCACGTCCATGTACTTGAAGAGCACGACCTCCAGCTCCAGTGTGTGGCTGAGATCCTTGGCGAATTTCACGATCTCTCCGTCCAGCGACTCGTACTCGGCGTGTAAGTACTCGTAGTACTGATGGACGCGCTCGCGGATGGGATGCGGCAGCTGCAGCTTGCCCATGACCGAAAACACGCGCTCCATTTTGCGTTGGTACGACGTCGAGTTGGCACTGAAGTTGGAGACAAGGATCGCGACGTGGCCGAACACGACGGCCAATGCGATCGACCCAAGAAGTACAGCGATCGACCCGAACACGGCTTGCGCGGGCGTCTTCGTCACGACGCCCTGGCCCTGCAGGAGCTGAAGCGCGTCGTAGATGCTGTTCATGTGGACGATGAACGTGTTTTCGGACGTGAAGAACTCCGGATCGATGTCCGTATGGAGCCACGACCACATGCAGGCAAAGTAGTGGGCCATGAGCACGATCAGCAGCACGATGCCACCAATGCGGACAAGGTGGCTGTAGCGCGAGTACAGCATCCATGCCACGAGACTCTTGTCGGCACCGATGATCTCCTTAGTCCAGGCGGCGTGGAAAGTCTGGAAATGGCGGTACACGCACAGGAACTGCAGTGTCATCTTGAAGAGACCGACGATCCAATGCGCGATGCCGAGATGGTCCACGGTCAAGAGAAGATATTCAAATGGAAGGAAAGCGAGCAGATCCGTCGAGAAGCCGTGGTCGCGGTAGTAGCGCCACACTGCCCGCCGCGTCGCGAGGAGCTGGCCTCGCGTTGTGTGGGTTTCCGTGTTGCAGGTCGCGGGAATGTTGAGCAGAAAGACGACATCTACGATCGCGTCGAGCACGATCGTCGTACCATGGTTGGGCGCGTAGTAGGCCACGCCGTACGGCATGTAGACGAGCTTCGCCGTGAACGCCGTCAGCAAGATGAAGAGCCGCATCCGCGTGAAAATATCGGCAGGGAGGTACATGTCGTACATCGCCGCAACGAGATCGTTCAACACGTCGGCTTTTTGGATTGAGTTGCTTCGCGGACGGACAGAGCCATTACGACTGAGCCGTGAGTCCGTTCGTCTCTCGTCCGAGGCTCCTGCTGCGATGCTGTTTCCTGTTTGGCTGAGCCGACGGGAGCCATTTCGTGCCATGTTCGCGAGGCTGGAGAAGCTGCCCCCTGAGCTCTTGCGAGCCGTTGCTACCCGCGACGAGCTCCGCGGTGGGCCACTCGACGCCACCCGATTCAGGGGCACTCGTCTCAGTTGGAACCGGTCCATCATGCGCTCGTACCGCTGCGCCGTGACCTTTTCCTCTTGCGACGGCATGGCGTGGTTGTGCGCGAGCGTCATCATCGAGAGCTGGCGATGGAGTTTGGGCAGGCCGACGATTCGAGTCACGAAGGGAGTTTTGGTCTCACCGGAAGTATCCGCAGGACCCGCCGGGTCTCCTCCTTCCCCAGTGGCTGGTGGCTTTGCACTCGAGTCCACGGTGACTGGGATGGGAGGCTTCAGAGGGGCCTCCACCGAATGTCGCCGCGACGGCAGCGTCATCATGCGCTGGAGTATGACACGCACGGGCGGCGAGGCAACGGGCGCATGAGGAGCTGGCGAGTCGGTCGCAGCAGCAGCAGGCGCCGCGTCCGGCCCCGAGCCACTTGGCGACATCGTTCACCCGCAAGGGCGTCTTGCTTGGGCGTCCGAAGGGAGCTGTGCGTTGAATGTGGCGGGGCCTCGTACTGTGCTGCGCAGCTCTCTGGCTCAACAGCATACTTGGCTGTTGCCGCGTGAAGCCAAGGCGCACGATACAAGCGGCTATATTTACGCTAGGAGTTCGTGCTCCGCACAGCGAGCGGAGGGCATCGCAGGCAACCGTTAACGGTACGCAGCAACCACAACGTTTGCTCCCCAAGGATCTACTCACATCTAGATCTTATAGGCAGCAAAATATCCAACCATTATAGAAGACTATTACCTGAATATAAGACCGTAACCTGAAGGATACACTTGGAATTTGTTTGGTAGGATATTTGTCGCTTATGACTACAGTTTATATTCG
>JAADXN010000912.1:0-13475 GCA_023337875.1 Pythium apleroticum | reverse complement strand
GTACCTCTTCCAGCACCCGGACGTGCGCTTCGACAAGGACCGACGCCTGTCGTCGCTCCACCACAAGGCCGATGAGGGCGCCGAGTGGCGCGCACGGCGCTTCCGCTTCGCCAACTACGCGCGCAACCCCATCAACCAGTCACACCAGTACGACACGCTCTTTGAAAAGCATGAGAACCAGGGTGTGCGACGCTAGACGCCGGCGACGACAACGTAAATGTAATACTAGAACTCTTCCCTTTCACTGCGCTAGTACTGATTCAGCAAAAATTCAGAGTGTAACCCTGTGGATCTGAGTCAAGCGTAACCTCAAGTCAGACTGACTCTGCGATCAGCGAAACAAAAATTGAAATTACGAATATACCCTCCACTGTCTTGGAAATATACGTACTACACGACGCACTGCGGATGATAACGCGGCGCGATCGCAAGACAAAGAGCTCAATGGGCGTGGCGACGGCTCAGACACTGCGCTCCGTGGGCCGTACGCGAGCGTGGAAGTCCCCCAGAATGCATTACCATGTATCTCTGTATATCGCGCTGCTAGTGGCGGTTGTCGCGTCCTCCATCGCGTCATCTGAAGCCCACACAGTCGCGTCCGTTTCGTCGCCTCTGGAGATCCACCGCCGGCGCGAATGCACCATGGAGCGGCTCTGGGAGACGGCATTCGCCCACTCCAACACCACCACAGAGAAGCTGTTCAATCTGCCTCAGTCTGACGCTGCTGTGGTTGCTGTGTGGACGCGTGGTGACTCGTGCGGGCATCGTAACGCCACTGCGTCGCCATCCTCCGACTGCCTCGTTCCCTCGAACGTCGCGATCGCGGACGGCGCGCTCGCGCTGCAAGCGTCGTCGTCTGGCAGCAGTGGTGTGAGTGTCTCTGTGGCGTTTGGTCAGACGTCGGCGTCTGACTCAGCACACCGCCTGCGACTCCACGCCTTCTTCCCCGTACGTTGAGCATACCGAACCTGAGCGGACTGACTGTTAATTCTAACAAACCCTGTACTGGTGCGTTCTCCAGGCGAGCGGCCCCGCTTTCAACGCCACGGCCTCGCTGTCGCTCTCGCCCGCCGTCTCCGCGTCGCTGACGCTCGTGAGCCACGCCAACGCCTCGCGCGTGCTGCGTCTGGAGGTCTGCAGCCCCTCACGCAACGCCAGCGTGGAGCTCACGCCGCCGTGTCCACTGGACCCAGCGGCGGCCAAGAGCCACGTCGTGGACATTGAATGGGAGACTGCGAGTGCGTCCGTCCAGTGGATCCGCTGGCACTGGGACGGCCACGCTCTCTATGAAGTCGGCGTCGCTCTGTCCGCCACCGCAGCAACTTCGCCTACCACGACAGCCCCACTCAACGTTAGCCTCTCGCTCTCATCCCCCACCAACAACTCAGCTCAACCGTCGAGTCTCCGTGTGAAAAAGCTAGAGATCCAGCGCGTGGCCGGTGGCCAGGACGCCAGCGTCTGCCGGCCGCGAGTGATCCACGCCGACGCCAACTGCCGCCCGAACCACCAGCGTACGTCGGCCCACTTCCCCGTTCGTCTTTACCCACACTTTCTCTAAGATATTTCATGTACTAGACTTCGAGCCACGCCTGGGCGACGACCAGGGCTACCTCTCGCTCGCGCAGGTCGACGACTTTGTGCGCGCTGTGCCCTCACGGTTCCCTCCGCAGCTCACCAAAGTCGAAGAAATCGGCGTATCCACCGAGAACCGCTCGCTGCTCGCACTCTGTGTCGGCGCCTGTGCGGAGACCGGCAACAGTAGCGAGCTCACGCCGCAGGTGCTGTTCACGGGCATGCACCACTCGCGCGAGCCCATTTCCATGATGAACCTCGTGTACACGATCGACTTGCTGGCGCTGGATTTCGCCAACGGTGACCTGGACGTGGCGACGCTGCTGCTGACGCACCAACTGTGGTTCGTGCTGGTCGTGAACCCCGATGGCTACGCGCGGAACGAGGCGCTCGAGACGTGGGCGAACCGCCGCGCTGGCCAGCGCAAGAACGCACGCACCAAAGGCGGCTGCACCACGAGCAAGGCAGACATCGGAGTGGATTTGAACCGCAACTACGACGTGTGCTTCAGCGAAGACGACGTGGGCAGCAGCACGGACCCGTGTGGCGAAGACTACCGAGGGCCGGCGCCGTTTTCCGAGCCCGAGACGCTCGCAATCAAGCGCTTCGTCGAGCGCGCGGGCTCCCACTTCACGGTTTCGCTTAACTACCACTCGTTCGGACGCTATTTCAACGTTCCGTTCGCATGCAAAGACATGGACACGCCAAAGGGAAAGGATCTGGAGGTGTACGAGAACTGGGCCAAGGAGATGACGCGCTTCAACGGGTTTCGGTACGGACAGCCGTGGAAGGACGACAACTTGTACTCGGTGAACGGAGAGACGAGCGACTGGCTCTGGGCCAAGCACGGAATCTTCGCCATGTCGCCGGAAGTCGGTCCGGCGTTCTCGACGCCGATCGACGAAGGCTTCTGGCCGGCGAAGGAGGACGTGCCGGCGCTCTCCGTCGAGCTCCACTACTCGAACCTCGTGGCTGCCAAACTGGCGGGGCCAATCTACCAAGTCGTCGTTGCAAACGTCACGCGTGAGCCGGCGGCAGACGACGACGAAGGCCTCTCGGCGCTTCTGCACGTAAAGTTGGAGCTTCAGAACCACGGTTTGCGGACTGGCGGTGACGTGGAAATCGTACTGACGACGGCTCTGGACGACAGTGGCCTCACTGACAAGTTCACGACCACTGCGAGCGTGAAGGCGGACGCACTGGGCACGATTCGGTCGAACTCTACGAAGCCTTTGACGGCGTCTCGCTCGCTGGCGATCCCAGAGTCCGACGTGCTGCATTTGCTGGTCCGTGACGCGCTGTCGTGCCAGTACATCCGTCTCACGACCTTTGCTTCCGCCAACGACGCCACCTCTGTGGCATACCAGCAATGGCAGCCGGTCGAGATGCCACTCTGTGGAGTCTGCCGCTTGCTGGGCCGCGACGACGAAGAGCTGAAATCGCTCGACGCAGCTCCACGGGCGTGCCAGTCCGTGGAGGACCTCGTTCAAGCTGACGCGCTGGCTGTTGCCGTGTTGAGGTCCGAAGTCGTCGACCAAGCGGACAACGCGGATGACGCGGACGCCAGCGATGAGGAACGCGACGCCAAGTCGGAGTCGCCAGCAACGCCGCCAGCGTCCACGCCAGCCGCTACTGCAGCACCGACTACCGCGACCCCCTCGACTCCAGCTGTGACCACCGCCACACCAAAGCCCTCGCCGTCTACGATGTCCCCGCCCCCAGCCACCACGGCCCCGACTCCGTCGCCGACGTCGACTGCCCCTCCGCCGTCCCCCTCAACCGCCGAGCCCGTCGACAGCCAGCTCAGCGTCGCCAAGACCTCGTCGTCGTCGTTCGCCTCCATCACGTCTTTCGTATCCGTGCCCATCCTCGCTTCAGTCTTCCTCGTCCTACTCATCGTAGTTGCCGTTGTGCTGCGACGACGACGCCGCCAGTCGCGTGAGCCTGTGAAGACGAATGCCTCTGGATCCTCAAAAGCCAAGGCCGTGAGCAAGCGCAAGAACTACGTCCAGGTCGTGAACGAGGACGAGGAAGACGACGACGACGGTAGCGACAGCCACGCCACGGCACGCAGCCCTCGCTCCAGGGGGCTCCGTGGCGGCGGCAGCGACGACGAAGAAGCCGAGTACGGCCGACGACGCGGGGCTGCGTCGCCGTCCACGACCAGCAGCAAGCGCCACGCCGCGAGTGACGACGACGAGCTCGTGTAGTGTACGACAACTTCTATCCACTGTTCACTTTACTCGGCCTCCCTTCCTTCGAGACGCCTCCACTTTCCCTATTTCAGATCTCCTAGATTCACACAAACCTCCACAGGAGCTTCTCTATGCAGAACCTTGCGCGGCGGTGGCGTCGAAGATGCTGTCCCAGCCCAGCCCCCAGTTCGCCAGTACGTCGTCCTGCTTGTTGTCGAGGTGCTGCAGCTTGGAGCGCAGGTACATCTTGATCTCGCGGCGCAGCCCCTCGCACGGCGTGAGCATGTCGAGCGTCAGTGGCTCGCGCGTGAACGGATCCATTCGATTGGCCGGTGCCGACAGCAAGTGGCGCTCGATCACAGCGCGATCCACGATGTTGCCCGACGGTAACCGCACTGGGTCGGTCATGATCGTGCTGAGCAGAGGGTCGAGATACTCTTCCGGGATGTCCGCCAGGATCTCGTCCGTCAGCGCCTGCAGCTTGACCATATCCTGGCAACGCTCGAGCACTTCCACGTACAGCGCCATCCACGCCGTGCCGACGTACTCGTAGTCCGATTCATCCACCGGTGTCGATGGGTCGAACGGACCACGGTGCAGCAGCTCACGGCCGTTCATGAAGGTCTCCGCGACGAAGCGTCCGTCCTTCGCGAGAGCCGAGATGAAGCGGTTGCCCAACTGCCGCACGAGCTGGCGCTTCACCGTTGGCTGGCGGGGTGGTCCGACAAGAGATGCATTAGCCTGGATCGTTATCGACGTCAGAGCATGAGCCGACTGCTGTTCCAGCATCGCCAGCGCGGCATTCTCGTCCAGCTCCTCTTCCGGTGCCTCAGGAGAAACTTCAATGTCTTCGTTTTCATCTGCTCCGTCTTCCGGCGCCGCTTCTCCCAGCCAGTTCGCCACGTAGCGGGCGTTGTGAGAGGTGTGGCCTTCACCCGCGTTCGCTCCGAGGTACTGGGCCGACTCCATGCGTGCCACTGATCTGTTGAGCAGCCAGCGATTGTACACGTCCACGTCGCCGATGTACCGAAGCATCGATTCGCCGCTTTCCTGGACCAGACTCCAGTACTGCGACGGTGAGACCGTGGCAGTGCTCTTCAAGCTGTTCGTGTACGACGCGCGACCGCCGCAGCGAGCGACGAGGATCACGAGGTGTGCATAGAGCCGCTTGGTGTCCTGCAGGTGGTGCCACGTCGAGTCCAGCGTCTTGTCCTTGAACGCCGTCATGATACTCGACAGCAGGAAACTCGTGGTCCGCGTGCACTGGTCCACCAGTTCGACCTTCAGCATCGCACGCTTCAAGGGTGTGAGCTCCGCGATCCACGACAACAGCTCCACGACTTCCACGAGCGTACGCATGGCGATCCTCAGGTGTTTCGAGTGCAGCGCGATGTACCCGTCCAGCATTGATGGCCGGAAGGGCAACTGGATCTGTCGTCCCTCCTGGAGAGCGATTCGAATGTCGGCCAACTGGCCCAGCACGCCCACCTTCGCATTTCCTTCCTCGGACAACTTGGCGGCGTCGCTCCACAGCCCGATGATCAGCATGCTGACTTGGTTCGCGACCCGCGACTCGCTGTCCGCGTCACCGTCGGGATCGCTGGGAGAGACGACACGCTCAGGGGTCGAGTTCCTGGCATGGAAAGCGCGAACCAAAGCCATGCGCTGATCTGCGAACTGCCACATGCAGCGCAGCAAGAGCACCGTGGTCACACGGATACCCACAAAGCCCCACAGCAGATGGTCGCCGCTGCCGGCGTTGTTGTTGAAGACGAGCCCGTTGTTGCGGATGTGGTAGCCCTCCATGTCTTCATGGAACTGGAGCACGGCTCCAACAGCGTAAGTCTTCAGCACCTGGCAGCGCAGGAAGACGTTGCGTAAATGATGCGTAAGCGTCGAGTTCGAGCCGTAGAACGCCACGAGCGCGGACAGCGCCTTCGCGGCCTGCACTCGCAAGTGTGGGTTCTTCGTGCACTTGCGGGTCGCCACGAGCTGCACGAGCATAACCATCACTGCCTCGATGACATCAACTTGCTGATGAAAGCGTTGTGAGAGCACATCTGAGTTCTGGAAGTCGACTCCGCCGAGGCCGGGCTTCACGCCGCTTGAGCCGTCGAATGTCAGCACGTGCACCATATCACACAGGTCGAAGAAGAAGTGCTCGGGAAACGAAGTGAATGTGCTTGAGAAGTCGGTGACGATCGTCGTGAACGCGTTCTGCGTGGGCGACGCGAACTCCAGCAGCCAGCGGCACGTCTTCGAGTAGAAAGCGATCATGTCCAAGACGTTGGTCGTCTCCAGCAAATGCATCTCGGCCATCAACCGCGTCGCACCGAGGTCTGCGAGTCGCGCCTGACTCGCCGCGTAGTGAGCCGACAGCTTCGGAGCTGGTCGTCGCGACGAGGGAAGCGACGCAAATGGCTGCTGCTCGCTCCGTCTCTTCTCAGCTTCTACACGCTGCTCTTCACACGCACAAAATGCTCGCAACTCCTGCATTTCCTTCGCGACCGCCACGAATTTTGAGAACGAATGAATGGGGCCGATGTGCAGCGCTTGGATCGTCATGTAGACAAGCTCGGTCTCGATATTGAATCGCTCTCGCGGATAGATGCAGGACTGGTACACCAGATGCCTTGAGTACAGCGCACGTGCACCCGGGTTGAGGCTCTGGCGCCACGCTCGCGTGATGCCCATGTAGAGATGGCCTGGCAAGTGGGCTCGACTAGGGTGAGGAACGCGTTCTTCACGCTCCACGCACGACGGACACACGAAGCGCGGCTCGAGACAGTTGGCACATCGAAAAATAATGTCAAAATCGTCGAGGTGCACGTCACACTCAGCACAATGGAGGTCGCGCGCAGTCGACTCGGCTGAGGCTGAATCAGCTGCCTCTTCGTACGTGAACGGCCTCTGGTCGGTGGAGTCGATCGGGAGGAAGTGGTAGACGGCGATGAGCGGGACAGGGATGCTCAACCGGTAGAAGACGTGGTCGGTACGGTGGATCTGCGTCCCCTCTGCGTCGTTCTCATCACCCGTGCCCGCAATGCTCTGTGTCGACGAAAATGCCTGCGCGCAAAAGAGTTCGTAGCATTTGCTGCAGATGTCGGCGTCGGCACACATCGCGCACTTGTAGCGGGGACCGACGAAGTCAGCGCTGTGGCAATGGTCACACAGCACGCCGTGGTGCTTCTCACTTTGTGGGTAGTAGTAGTCCAGTGCTGGATACGAATCCGGGTCTTGTGTACGTCGTGCTAGCAGCTCAGCTTCCTTTGCTTGAATCCTGAGATCATCGGCTTCTCGCATTTTTCTCTCCGCCTGGTCTCCCATCGACTGTAAGGGTTCTGGTCGTTCGAGATACACGCGGCGAGGCTGCAAGGTCTCGTGGTACACCGTGTCGATCTTTTGGCGCTGCGTGCTGGTTTGCAGCATTGGTAGCACGATCTCAATCAGGGCGATCGAGAGGTTGATGAGAACGCCGTCGTAGAGATCGTCAGCGTTGTGACCGGAGTTGCGCGTGACATTGAAGCAGCAGAGCAGTGTGCTAAGGTACGTGAGAGTGGCCTGCACGACGAACGGGTCTTGCGTCTTGTCATCGAGCAGGAGACCGAGGAGCTGCGCCAGCATGGGGCGGAGCACATGGTACCCGTCCAGCCACTGCAACGTGAGTGCATTGGACGCGCCGCCGCGGCGACTGTCCGGAGTCAGGTTGATCTCGCCCGGTTCGTCGCTCATGCTCGTCCACCACATGATTGGCCCCAGGAACGATCCGAGCCGCATCTTGGCGCTTGATATGTACAACGGCAGCCACTCCAGCGGCTGCCTCGTGATGAACGCTCGCGCGAAGCCCGGGATCGCGAACATATCCACGACCATCTTCATCATCGGCACCATCTCCTCACTGCGATACAGCAGCAGGTCTTGCAGCCGGTCGCGGGCCGCGATGGCGAGGTTGGGCGCCAACGACGCGAACAGTTGAGGGTCTTGGGCTTGCACGCGACGCAGCACGAGAGGCAGGAAGGCGTCGACCTGGATCTTGCGGTTGGCGAACGGCTCGCGAGCGATGGCGATCTCCTGGAGCTCGGGCGCCGCGTTTGGGATGCGGGTGTAGCACTCCCGACACAACGTGAAGTCACAGGCCGCACAGCGAAACACCAACACGGGCGCCGCGGCGTTCTGCGTCTCCCACGAGCGCGTGCACTTGGAACACGACCAGCGGCTCTTGGCGCGGAAGATCCGTTGCGCCGTCGAGCAGCACAGTTTGTGTGCGTGGAAGGCGTGGAACGACCCGACCTGCGAGTAGAACTGCAGCAGCACGTTCACGACTTCGACGCCGCACGCCGCGGCTGCGCGCGAGGCCTCGTTGTCTGCAGCGGCGGTACTGCCTGCATCCTGGAGCGGCGCGCGCCACCACTCATCCAGCAGCTTCACACCCACGTCTCCGATAGCTGACTCAACGTTTTCCAGCACCTGCCGCATCACCGGGTCGGACACGTGGTCACTGCCATCACGGCTGGTCATGTAGGCCGAGAGGCTTTGCAGCACGCGCACCAGTGCGTCCACCAGCACGTCCTTGGTTGCCAGTGGCTCGCTGTCCTGGCCGACTTCTATCAGGAAGTGTGGATTGGCCACGCCTCCGCCGGGTCGCTGGAGGCGGCGCTTGCGCGACTGGCGCTGGCTCACGGCCGCGGCGCTCTGCTGCTTGAGCTCGAGCCACCAGGCGCCGACGTCTACGCCCAGCGGCACGAGCGGCACGTACGCGATGGCGTCCGACAGCGCGTTGACTTGCAACAGGTTGCTCACGAGCCGCTGCTGGCGCTGGAGCGGCGTCAAGAAGCCCACCGACGCCGCGTTCGTTGGCTCCGAGAGTCGCGACTGGCGTGTGGACGTCCGCTCGGCCTGTGGCGTTGGCGTGGACTCCCCAGAGACGCGAGTGAGAGCAAACATCCGCGTCCTGTGGCCTGCCAATGCGATTTCACAGTGATCGACGGCCCTCCTCGCAGCAGCGAGCGACGGCGCGATGGACAGCACAGCACCTGCGGAGTGCGGCGGATTGCGTTATGCGGGCAGAGCGGCGCTGCTCGCGCGGGGATTGCGCACGCTGGGAGGGGCCCACGCGTCGCGTCGCGAGATGAGATCTGGGTGCGGGCCGTGGTGACCGCTTTTTCCGGACGAATGCGAGGGAAAGAACAGGCCGAAAAAGTGTTGGCGACTCCGGTTTTCGTTGGCGTTTCTGGGGATTTGTTGGCGATACATGGACAGTGGGATAACCAAAAGTAACGCTATGAAGGAGCGATAAGAACTCTGCTTTATGCATTATGAGAGGCTCATGGGTCGAATTATCGCGTAGGACAGGGAGTACGACTCCTGCGAAAACAGAAACTCACATCGGCTGATGTGGCATCCTCCCACTCAGTGAGATCTCAAATGGCGATCGGGTGGGCTGGCGATCTGACTGCGACAGCGGCCATGGACATGGAGACGCCGCTGCTGCCGCAGCAGGCTCGCGACGCCCTGCAGAAGCTGCCAGCTGATGCACTGCGTGTGGTGGTGGAGGCGGCCGCAAACGCGCTCGTCAGCGAAGCCCGAGATGCCGAGATCTTGCCGTTAGATGCCGACGCCGTTGCAGCCGCGAGCTCCGTGCTCGTGCGTTGTGCGCGTGATGGCGTGGACGGAGAAGCTGCCAACACCCAGTACAGGTGCGTGTCTATGGATACCCATGTGAAGTTGTCTGAGTCTGATCGGCTGGCTGGAGGCTGCATGGCGTGGGTTAGGAACGTTTTACTGGATTGCGGACTTCAAGATGAAGCGCTCGCGGCCAAGATGCTGCCGCTTCTCCAAGAGCAGGTGCCTCGAATTCAGGCGGTTCTACGTGCGACCAGTACGTTTGGAAGGCAACTCAGCATCCTCCACGACTCTTCAAATCAGGTCCCTATGGCCTTCTCCGCGATGTGGTGACTGATTGCGCTACTTGCATGCACGCAGGCTTTGACTTCGCCCATGTCGTGGATGTATCGTGGCGTTTGGACTACGTACTGCGCTCCAGCTCTGCTGGGAACATCCAGGAGCCCATCTACTACGTACAGCTCAAGGTGCAGTCGCCCCACGGACCAGTGCGTGACGTTACGTTCTCCTGCTCCGTGGAAGGCCTGCGGGATCTCGTGTATCGCCTCCAGGATGCGACCAATACGATCGAGAAGATAGCGAGCGCAACGCCAGCTCACGGAGCCCAGCATTCGCAGGCTTCTCACGTTTGATCGTCCTCCATTGAGAACTGCAAGCTCTTCAGTTGCGTGTTTTAATATAAATCGTTTTCATGTCAAATGCGAGCTTACAACTTGGCCATGCGTCCTAGTAGCGGTAAGTGTCTGTCTTAGCCACCACAACCTGTCCCTTCGACAGCAACTCGATGTCTTTCTCCAGCTGCGTGAGCTCCTTCTCGAATGTCTCCTTTCGCCGCACCTTACCGAGCGTGTCGAAGTTGACATTGTGACACAGCTTCTGGTACTTGGCGTTGACGTGGTCCCACTTGGCCTTGAGCGCGTCCACCAGTTGCTTCCGCTCTCGGTCATCGATCGGCTCGATACGAGCTCCTTCTTCCTCGTCCATGATGTTGCGGTTCTGCCGGACGAACTCTTCGATCAGTTCGTTCTCCCGCTCGATCTCGTCCTTGACTTGGTTCAAGTATTTCGGCACTTGGCCAAAGTCTTCTTTCTTTAGGTACTGCGGCGCCTCCTTCGTCATACGCGCGCGGTTGCCCGGCACAGCTAGGATAGCCTCCACGGCGTTGGCCGTGACAAAGTTCTTCGAGGACTTGAGCCCCATGATCGGCTTTTCTTCACGAACGACAACGCTCGGCTTCTTTGGACCAGCGTAGTCGAACTTGCTCGCTGCGTGCGAAACAGAGTCAGGAAGCAAGCTCAGTCGCGATTGTGAATCCAAACAGCAACGTACGCTTTTTCGAAGGGTCCACGGTGGTGGAGCAACGCTCCCCCTTCTTCACGAAGCCCTTGGGGTCAGGTTTCTCGCTGATGCGGCCGATGCCCTTGGCGCTTGCTCTCCGCTCTACGAAGGTGTCGTCGCCGACATTGGAGCCGATCAGACGTGTCTGCCCCTGAAGACCGAACGTGCTTCCTGTCGGCGCGACACTCGGATCGTGCTTGGACTTGTAGCGATCTGGCTTCACTGGCTGCACGACGACACGCGGGATGAGGTTGTAGATACACTCCTCGCGCTGCATGATGCTCATCTACGCAGTGACTGCGACTCGCTTGCGTATGACGCGTCTACTCTCGTGGCGTTCAGCACAAAAGTCCTTGCTTTAGCTGGCAATGCGCTCAACGAGCCTGGTCATGCGGCGGCATCGATGCATGGACTTGGCGAGCGCTATCATTAGAACCCATCTCGAGCTCAGGCGCGGTCGCAGGCTATGCTGAAAATAGTTGACAAGTTACATGGCTACAGTCAACCGGTAAATGGCTACAGTTCCCACCGGTACATGGCTACACTTTGTCACAAATCGTGGGTCAACTGCAACAAACTCTTCGGCAGCCATGGATGACGACGCTCCTCCTTCATTAAAGTGGGCGTCCCAACTCTTTTCTCACACAGAACGAAGTGGCAGTGCGTAGAGCCACTGCGAGAAGTTCTCCAGTGGCGTCACGCCGACCAAAGGCAGAAGGATCACGCCCTTTCATCTGCAACTCAGCGAGGACGTCTTGAAGACATGAACAGGATACAGTCACTGTTGCAGTCATCATTGGATGCACAAGTCTCACTTGTTCAAGAGGGGGAACTTGAGCTCCGTCTTGAAGTAGCGGCCTGTCTTGCTCATCACGACTTGCGCCTGCGCCGCTTTGCTGGCTGCAAGTTCTCCTCGTGGATGTGCTGGTGGGTGCTGGATCATCACCCCTGTGTACAACGATGATGCTCCTGTGGTTGCGGTGCGGACAAAATTCTTCTTTTCGGTTCGCGGCTGGTGGATATCGCTCGAAAGCGACTGGCCCTCGCCCCTAACATGGAAGTTCTTCTTCACGGCGTCCATCACCGCGTCCTGTTTCGCTCGCCTTGCTGCAAGAATTTGTGCACTTTGTCGACGCTCCTGCTGCCGTAGGTTCTTGATGGCGTCGCCAGCCATGAGATTCGTTTGACCGTTCAGCGACGTCTGCACTGTCGAGGCATCCAGTTGTAGTACTCGAGTCATCTCGTCTGTGAGTAGGCGATACTGTAGCTGTCGCCTCGGCGATCTTGGTGTCTGTCCACGACGTGCTGATCCCTTGGGGAGGTGGTGCTGGATCACCAGGTTGCTCGCCTTTTGTCGACTGGCTCCAGTCGGGTGGGAGTACGTTGATCCAGTGGCCAAAAGGTGATGGCGCAAGTCATCCACGAGCTTGTCTTCTTGGTACATTGGCGGCAGAAACTGAATGCAGAATGCACACACGCTCAGGAGCTGCTGATGCTTGAGGTCTGTGCTGTTCCGTTGGCGAGTGAGGTCGTCAAGGAACTCGTCGATGCCCTGGCGCACCTTCGGGTCCGAAATGGAAGTGCAGTCGAGCAGCATGCGTCGCGAACGCAGAATATCCTATGCATCGCACCAAAGCGTGAGCCAAGCGAGTAGCGAATGTGTGAGAGGTGGATGAGAGCTCGCTACCGAGGCCGCGACATGGTCCCGCAAGCCCGACCCGTAGTACTGCTGGCACAGCGAACAGAGCCGACTGCCACACATAACCGCGGACGTTAGCAAGCATCCACCATCAAACAACAGCAGCTCCAATCATCATCATCACCTTCGTGCCGCAGTAGCCTCCATCGGTGCTCTTCAATGCGAATCGTGGTGCCCCCACCAGCGAACGTACCCCTAGCTGCCGCCGATCGCCCATAAATAGGGAGCGTAACCCAATAAAGCTGGAGACTGGGGAAGACGGAGTTCGCGGCGAACCTTCGTCTCCATTAGTGTTTCCACTCAAGCCGCTGACTTCGCATGTTGCCCTTCGAAAAGATCTGCAGTGAAGAGGAGCCACGGCCATCAACCCAGTGGACTGAACCCATGTTGAAGGTATCGTGATGTCGTCATTGACCAATGTCACACATTTAGTGTGGACCACACTCCTCGTTACGGCGCTTTGAAGTGATGTTGATTATGTTTGAAAAAGTCGATTCTATTGGCTGAAATGAAGATAGACAAATCTGGTGCGGGTAGGGATATTGATGATTCTGCACCGGCGGCAAGCATCAACATCACTTGATTCCTCATTGATGGTTTGATACAGTACTGTACTCCACAATGAACACATCCACATGTGCCTGCCTCTCCACTAATATCGGATATCACAATGTAATCTACCTGTTTATGCTTTTGGCTGGCTACTGATACTGCACTGCAGTGATCCACAGCTTGCCCGTGCTGACCGATAAGTTTCTCACCATTCTGAGGAATTTCCTTGGGTAAGTGCTCGAGCACTTAGTTTCACCAAAGTTAACCATGTCCATCCTTGGGTAAGTAGTCTGTGTTAAGTATGGGTATTTTGACCCATGAGTCGCCGCTGATCGCGGCGAGGAGCTAAGCCGCGCCCGCTTCGCTAGAGCGCTCCCTAGTCGCCTACCTCCGCTTCGCTGCGGTGGCTCTACTAAAGATAGATCCTCCCTGTTGGTGCATCTACTCCGCGCTACGCGCCGCGCCCCCGACCTCCGCTACGCTGCGGTGGGGCTCCG
>JAADXN010000911.1:0-13475 GCA_023337875.1 Pythium apleroticum | reverse complement strand
CGGAGGCTGGGGTGGCCTCGGCTGGGGAGGTTGGGGCAGTTGGGGTGGCTGGGGCGGCTTCGGTCCCTACCGCTTCGGCTACTCGTGCGGCGGTCTGGGTGGCTGGGCGTACCCACTGGGCTACTGGAACGCGTTTGGCGCAGGCTTGTTTGGTGGCGGCTGTGGCCTGGGCCTCGCGTACGGCGGTCTCTTCTACTGCTAAGCTTGGTGCATTTCAGGCGACAGTCATAGCCTGAATGAAAATGCGTCGGCGGATACTTTTAGGAGAAGATTATCCATCACGTGAAAATCTCGTCGCAAATGCATTGTTTTGGACCCAATGGTGTGCTCGCTCTGATCGTCGTTGCCTTAGCCTGGATGTGACAGTTGAACTGAGAACCCCCACATGCACCACGCACCTTCAACTCTGGGTGTGGCCCACATAAGAGCTATTTACGGTGAGGAGAGAGAGTCGCAAAACCACTCTTCAAAACTCGCCGTCATGGAGCAAGCCAACGAGCTCGCACCACTGACTCAGGTACAATGCGCTCTTCGTGATGCGGCTCCCGTGCTTCCTGACTTCGTCCCCGCGATCGTCTCCGAGTTCCTCGACATATCTACAACGTTCCAGCTATCCTCGGCGGCCGGCAGTCGCTCCGTGAGCTTGTTCGAGCGTGTTTATCAGCGCAACGTGAGTGGCCGACAAGTTGATCCCGCCGTTCTCGAGTATTGGGCAGCCGGCGCCATGGAAGCCGCAATCAAGAAGGATGACCTTGCCATGGTCCAGAAGATCCACACACTTCACTCTGAACCACTGGTGCTGCAGTCGTTGGTGCTCGCTCTGAAACACGGGACTCTGGAGTTGGTTCAGTGGATCATCTCGCACCGCCACGACCGTCTCTGCTGCCAACCAGGCCTTCAGAACCTCTGTCGCACTTGCATGGACTCAGCGATTCGCTTCATCGGTAGGCAAGACCCCGTCCGGGTCGTTCAGTGGCTTGCGCAAGAAGGGTACCCACTCAGCTTCGACAAAGACGGCCTCCGCAAGTCCGTTCTGTATGAAGCGACACTCCAGAGCTTCAAACTACTCCGCTGGCTTGATGAGAAAGGCTTCGTGAACGACGCAGCGGCGGAGCTGCTTCTCCGAGGGGCAATTGAAGATGATACCGCCGAGAATCTGGATATGGTCCAGTATCTAGTCGAGCGTGGCTGCGTCGCAACGGAAAGCTACATCCTCAGTGCTATCGTCGCGGCATCCTGCAAGCCGAACAAGCAAGCGGTCGTCGAGTACCTCATCTCCACTCGCTTGTGTGATTCAATTCGCGACAAGTTCCTCTACGCGGAGACTCGGCCCGAGAGCGCAAAAGTACTTCAGTGGGACGAGCTCTACATGACCGAGACGATGCTGATCAGCAATCGCCCCATCGCCGAAGAAGCGAGCTTCTACGCGACGTTGTACGCGCATCTCGATACCCTCAAGTGGCTCTTCGACGAACGCACGGTGTATCCTGAAGCGATCCGAGTCCGCAACAGCATCAAGGAAGATGATCTCTTGGCGATGTACGCGTGGCTGTGGGATGAACGCATCGGCCAGTGGTCGCCCGATGACGCCAACTCGGCCGCAGCCCACGGATACCTCAAGGTGCTCGAGTGGCTACACATCCACGCACCAGCAACGTTCACGTCCAAGACAATGGACCACGCCGCCAAGAACGGACACCTCGAGGTTGTCCGGTGGCTCGCAACGTTCCGTGCGGATGGCGCGACGAGCGCGGCCGTCAACTGCGCCTCTGCAAACGGCCACTTGGCTGTGGTGGAGTATCTCTCCACCCACCGCGCAGCCGGCCGTGCCAAGATGGCGATGCTGTATGCTGCTGCGATGGGCCAACTGGACGTTGTCGCGTGGCTCCACGAGTACGACAGCGAAAACTGCACGCGTTGTGTGCTGCAAGCTCTGCTCCAACGACCAGAGGTGTACTCGCGGATACCTGCCACGGTCAACGTCCCGGTTCTCAACTCTTTACGCTGGCTCGTGGCACACCAACCGACAGCGCAATGCTCGGGAGTGTGCGTTGGCAGCCCACGACGCAACGACGGTTACCACATTTCGTCAGCGGCGGCAGACTGTGGCGACCTTCAGCTTCTGGAGTTTCTCCAGGCCCAAGGCTTGTACAGAACGGAGCAAGAGGGAGGTCTTACCCTTTTGATCGGTCGATTCATGTTCAATGGCGGCCACGAAAACGCGATGCAGTGGCTCATTGAGCACCATCGAGAGGATTTCGACTGGCAGGTCATTCGAGACGCAGCCTTTGCGGCACAGCGCGTCCGCATCGTCGACTGGATCGAGACGACGGTGCTTCACGTTGGGGACCCTCAGTAAGCTTGGCTCAGGTCTTCGTTTGTCGAATTATGCTCTACACATTCAGGCTACTGTGGCGTGCATGCATCACAATGTATTCTATCCAATTACGCAACTAGCATCGGCAGGCACCCGCTCTCCTTCGCCAGCTCACGGAACACGCCGCCCTCCACCTTCGCCAACTTCTTTGGCGTGTCAAACTCCACCACTCGGCCGTCGCTCAACACCATGATCCGATCTGACTCGACCACTGTCATCAAACGATGCGCGATCGTTAAAACCGTCGCGTCCACGAACTCGCGCTGGATCATCGCCTGCAGCTTCTGCTCCGTGCCACGATCAATTGACGCCGTCGCCTCGTCCATCACCACGATGCGAGACTTGCGCAGCAAAGCGCGAGCCAAACACAGCATCTGACGCTCGCCCACACTGAAATTCTCACCGTTCTCACTCAGTTCGTGCTGCAGCTTGCCGTCGAGCGCACTGATCATGTCCTTCAAACCGATCTTTTCGAACGCCGTCCAGATCTCCGCGTCGCTGCACTCCTCGAACGGATCCATGTATGCTCGCATCGATCCCTTGAACAGCACAGGCACCTGCGGGATGATGGACATGCTCGCGCGCAGCGTCTGCAGGTTCACCGTCGAGATTTCGACGCCATCAAGAAGGATACGACCTGACACGAGCTCGTTGATGCGGAAGAGCGCGAGTGTGAGACTGGACTTGCCGGCACCGGTGCGACCGACAATACCGATCTTCTCGTTGTGCTTCACTTGGAAGTTGAGGCCCTTGAGGACCAGGGCACCGCCTGGCTTGTAGGCGAACTTCACCTTGTCGAAGGTGATAGCGCCAGATCGAGGCCACACCTTCCCATCGTCAGCAATAGAGACGACTACACGGTCGCTGGCTTGGCCTTCTGCGGGGATACCGACATACTCGACGATTCTCTCAGGGCTGACCATTGACATTTCCATCCACGACCACGACTTGACCCACCACGAGAGACCCATGTCGATGCTGACGGCGTACATGAACGCGAGTCCCACGAGGCCCGGAGACAAGTACTCGTGGAGCGTGAGCAGCGTAGAAATCACCAGCACGACGACGCAAAAGCCGATCATCTGCACGCGCACAGTGAACCACTGGTTCACCACCGTCTGCGCGTACCACACACGGTTGCTCGCATCACAGCGCTTGAAATTCTCGGCAATAGCACGGTCTACACACGGCTGGCCAAACGCACGAAGCACGGCGACGCCTTCCTCTGATGAGGATAAGTGGCTCAAGATCGGAGATGTGGAGACCTTCATGAGTCGAGAGACCTCGCGCGAGGACGCCAAATAGTAGATACCGACGTTCAGGTACACCCAGCCAAGTGGAAGTAACAAGAGGCCGACCCACTTGATCACGTAGATCGCGGTCAGTAGACGGAACACGTTCACCGAGGTCGCCACGAGCATTCCGAAGAAGTTGAAGGGCAAGCGGAAGTCGATGGTCGAGATATCTTCCGAGTACCGGTTCAAGATACGGCCAATCGGGTTCGCATCGAAGAATCGCAGTGGCGCGTACAGCAACGACTTGGTCATCTCATCAAAGAGATAGCGAGACGCACGGACGCCCGTGTAGGCCGTCACCAACGCGCGAGCGAAGACGAATATGCCCGCACCGAGAGTCAGCAATGCGTACACGGTCATGTTCTCTTCTGTGGTCGCTGTAGACTCGGTGCCCGGCTTGCTACCCGTCCAGTGGCTGAGCCAAATGTCACTGCCGGCTTGGAAACTCTGCCAGCTGACGAGAATGAAAACGAAGCCTACCATGACCTTGGTTCCACCCAGGGCATCGACGTACGCACGGAAGACCTCACTAGAGACACGGCCGTCTTCACGCTCTTCTTCTTCGACCAGAGTACCACTTGCCTTATCGGGCACGTGAGCGTTGTCATCAATAGCATCTTTGCCTTCTTCAGCCTCCTGGTCTTCGGCTTTTGTGTGCAGGTTCGCGTAGGTTCGACGGGGCTTCTTGCGATCGCCGTAGGTGACCATGGTCTCTCCATTCTCGATCAGGATCTTCACATTCACCGCCTTCGACTCGATGATGTCGTGCAAGTGCGTCACCAACACCACCGTCTTCTTCTCCAGCAGTCCACACAGACACTTGTTAAAGATCTCCGACTGCACTACGGCATCCACTGCCGCCAACGGAGAGTCCAAGATGTACACGTCGGCATCGGCGTAGCACGCACGAGCCAGACTCACACGCGCCTTCTGACCACCCGACAAGTTCACGCCCTTTTGGCCGATCTCGGTCGCATCGCCCGCTGGGAACATCGCCAGATCCTTCACCAGACCACACGCGTCGATCACTCGGTCGTACTTGGTCTTGTCGAACGGCAGGCCAAAGAGGATGTTGTCGCGGATGGTCATGTTCTGGATCCACGACTGCTGCGAGTAGTACGCCACGTTTGGCGTCCGCACGAACACCTTGCCGTCATCACGGGGCAGCTCTCCAAGCAGCGCAGCGCATAGCGACGACTTGCCAGCACCGACAGCTCCGTGGATCACCACAAAGTCTCCTCTCTTGACCGAAAGTGACACGTTGCGAAGAACAGGCTTCGTAATCGGCAGCAGCTCCTCGCCTTCAGGCGATGAAATACTCGATGTAGCATCTGCATCTGCCGTCGGCTTCCACTTGAACGTCGCCTTGTCGACAGAAATCACCACGTCGTCACTGAGACCCGTCGCGTCTCGCGAGATACGCTCCGGGTGGACTTCATCAGCCGCCAGGTACTTGGCCATGCGCTCGATTGCCAAGCCGGCCTGCAAAATCGCCTGCAGCGCCTCTGGAAACTGCGACAGCGGGTCTCGAATCGCCGTGAACAGCACCATCGCCGTGAACACCTTGGCGGCTGTGAGCTCCTTGCCCAACACGATCGAATAGGTCGCAAACGACACGACCGAGACACACAGCGGCGCGCCCCAGAACAGGAAAATGGACACCGCCATGAGGTACAAGTACCTGGAAATGGCTCGGATCTCCTTGCCTCGCCACTTGCGGATCCGCTCGAGGAACTTGTTTTCCCAGGCGTTGAGCTTGATGATCTGGACGGCGCCAAACACTTCCTTCACGACCTTCATGCGCGTATCCTTGTACTTCATGATGTCGTTGTAGGCTGCCATGTAGCCCTTGGCGACGATGTAGTTGAAAAACATCGACAGAAAGATGACGCCGAGCCCTGCAAACGCCGCGACGTCCAGTACGTTGTACAGCATGTAGATCACCACCAACACCTGCATGGGCATGACCCAGACCGTGTTGATCTGGTACCCGGCCCACATCAAGTTGTCGATATCGGCCGTGAACAGGTTCGACACGTCGACCATGGCGTTGTCGTTCTTGCTCTGGATGCTGCGGCGCATGACCTTCTCAAAGATCAGCGCCTTCATGGACACCGTGAGCTGCAGCAGCGCCATCTCCATGTTGAAGTTCACGTGCGCCTCCGTGAACGCATTCACCAGTCGCGACGCAAAGAACGCCGCGACCCACAGCGTGAGGTTGTCCAGGTCGATCACGGGCTGGCTGAACGAGTCGATCACGTGGTGGAGCACAGCCGGCGCGAAGATCGCGCACGACGCCATGGTCACGGAGCCGACGCCGCACATAAAGAACTGCGGGCCGAACGCCACGGCGATGGCCTTGACCACCGAGCCGTGCTGCTGCAGGTACGCGGCCTTGAACTTGGCGTACGCGGCGCTGGTGCGCGTGTCGCCCTCGAGCTCCCACAGGTCGTCCATTTGCAGCTGCCTGGCATTGCCGGTCTCCAGCACAGGCCGCGCGTAGCCGAACACGAGCCGGGAGAACCACGAGGCATTGCCGTACGACTCGCGAGGCGGTCGGGGCGCAGCGTCGTCGCCGTGGAACGTGGCGTAGCCCTGCGGCTGGCCGCCGAAGAGACCCGCAGACACAGAGGCCATGGCTGCAGGCGGTCACGATGGAGAGTGAGAGGAGAAAGCGAGAGAGGCAGGAGGGCGACGCGGCGCGTGCGCCATCCAATCAGGACGGCGAGGGGACGTGGCGTGGTTGCACATGAAGGGACGTCGCCAGGAGAATGCTGACGTTGGCTCTTGTGGTGTGAAGTGAAGGGATCACGTATCTGTTGATTTCAAACTTTATAACAGAAATGGAGGTTTGTAACTACAGTGTATAGCGAGTAGTATACACAGGGGCGGTGTTTCCCGCTATATCAGTAGATGGATGACCAGTATTTGGCTTGACTGTCACGTGCTCGTGGCGTTGGCATGGAGCCACTTGAACTTGAACGAGAAGTCCACGCCCGTGTGCGCCACGTTCAGATGCAGAACCACGACGAGCACGAATAGCATGTTCGCTCGGATGAGCGACGCGTGGTGTTCCAGCACGTAGCCGACTTGATGCAGCGGAGAAAACCGCAGGCGCTTCCACAGCATCCAGTTAAGTAGCACGAACGACGCCACTTCCACTGCAAACAACACCGCAATATTGAGCAGCACAAGCAGGAGCTGGTGTGGTGTCTTGCTAGATCCTGTCAGCGGGTAGTACGGAGCATTCAGGGAGAGCCAGATGAACACCATGTTGAAAGCGTAGAAGAACGGGATCATGCACTCGAGGTACTCGGTCAGCAGCAAGATCTCGAACGGCATACGCCATGATCTTCCGTAACAGGAACTTGATCAGTGGTGCTAGGAGTGCGACGAGAGGCTGATACTCGAAGTGATGGCTGCCGACGAAGACAAACAACCCGATGTAGGCTGGGTAGCCGAGAGACGCACACGAATACACACTCGCGTAGATGATAGTCATCATGAACCGACGCTGGAGTTTTCTGCTCTGGTTCAGGATCGAGCGCGCGGTGAGGTAAAGGCAGGCGATACCTGCGACGCCGCTGATGGGGTTCACAATGGAGGCGGTGAATGGCACGGGGAACCCCCACCAGTACCCAAGCGCGACAGTAGCAGCGGCGTACACCCCGTGACAAAGGAGGCTAATACGATTCGTGTTCGAAAGCGCAGCACCGGTTTCAGCTCAGGTATCAACGCACGCACGATCGCCAAACAGCATTCGTACGCAACAAAAGCTCCAAGTCCACCGCGCTCAAACACGTACACCCAGTTTGCTCGCAGACCGGCTTCAGGAGCTGCGAGGTGCGGGAGCTGATATACGAGGATCATCAAAACTGGAACGAGAGGGGTCCAGACGAACACCCAGAGGATTTGGCAGTACGACTTCGTGCGGGAGTACTCTTCCAGCGCGAGCAGTCGCTCAATGGAATACTTGCCATGAAGGGCAAGGGATGGCGCGGCAAGGTCGGGTAGCCTGGAAGAGAACACTCGATCAGGAATGTCACGCGGCCCCACCTTCTCGACGGTGGACGCTGGTTGGACTTGAGTCGCCTTCATCGGATGAAGGCAAAGGTAGAGCCTGCTGGTGATGCCTTGCGATGTGAAGCCGGCGAGCGACTTCGGTCGCCGCTATTTTTACCAGCGTTTCCACTTTGCTGGAGTCTTCGCCAGTCGCCTGAGCATGACAAATGCGGCATCTTTCGTTCTCTTTTTCAAACGGCCCTCGAATATGTTTTATATCAGTAGGCGCTAGCTCAATATTACGCCATGAACTTGAAGCGAATACGGTAATTCCTGATGCTATGCACTTCAACCACAATTTGAATTACCGTAAAGTAACGCTAAAGAATGTGGGTGCTGTTTGAGCCGTTGGGATGGAGCCACTTGAACTTGAATGAGAAGTCCACGCCCGTGTGCGCCACGCTCAGATGCAGCACTACGATCAGCACGAACAGCATGTTCGCCCGAATGATCGACGTGTGGTGTTCCAGCACGAAGGCGACTTGATGCAGCGGCGAGAAGCGAAGTCGCTTCCACAGCATCCAGTTCAGCAGCACGAACGACGCCACTTCCACTGTAATCAGGACAGCAATATTGAGCAGCACAAGCAGGAGCTGGTGTGGTGTCTGGATGGATCCTGTCAGCGGGTAATACTTGGCGTTCGGGGACAGCCACGTGAACACCATACTGATTGCATAGAAGAACGGGATCATACACTCGAGGTACTCGGTCAGCAGCAAGATCTCGGTGCGGAAGAGCGTTGACGTGGCCTCGATGATCGCGGTGCACTGCTTGTTCTGTGCGGTTATCATTGCGCTCGGCTTTCTCGAGCTCTTAGCTGCAGACAGTAAAGTGTTGGCAACGGGTGCAACTTTCGGAGAGGCTCTGCAACAGCACAGGCGGCTGAAAGTCGAGTCTTCCTGCGTAACTTGTCGAAGGTCTTGCTGACTTGGCGACGATTGTAACGATTTACGTTCCCTCTTCATGAACGTACTCAAAACTCGTGACTCGTTCAGCCTCTGAAGCCTTTGCTGTGTTTGAGATGATAGGAGATCACCGCGGTATGTGCTGAACACGTGAATTGCGCTAGCAGAGGGAGAGCGAAATATTCCTGGGGCCTCGCACAGATCAGTCACGACAGGAAGCAGTGCCTCGGCCTCGGTATCTTCCAGCAGCGACTGGAGAGACTTGGTGCTGCGGTACAGCGTCCACTGACTCGTTACTGTGTGAGCGACGTCAATAGCGATGATGAGCGTCGTCGTGAGAAACGAATTGCTGGCTTGGACGGCGACAACTTGATACAACGAACTGAAGAATTCCACCGAGAAGATCACCATCACTGGAATCAAATCTTCCCACTCATAAACGGCATACGCCATGACCTTGCGCAACACAAACTTGATCAATGGTGCGAGGAGTGTGACGAGAGGTTGGTAGTTGGGCTCGTGTTTGCCGATGAAAACAAGAAGTCCGATGTAAGCTGGGTAACCGAGAGAAGCACAAGAGAACACTGTCACGTAGGTGATGATCATCACGAAGCGACGCTTGTTCTGGCTGCTCTGGTTGAGGATTGTTCGTACGAGGAGGTACAGACAAGTGATGCCCGTCATTCCGCTGATCGGGTTGACAATGGAAGCGGTGAATGGCACTGGAAAACCCCACCAATACCCGAGCGCGACAGTGACGACCATGTATACACCCGCGAAGATAAGATTCAACAGGAAGCGTGTCCGAAAGCATAGCACTTGGCTGAGCTCAGGCATCAGTGCGCGCGTGATCACCAAGCAGCATTCGTGTGCCGCGAACGAACCCAAGCCGATGCGCTCGATCACGTACATCCAGTTTGCTCGCAGACCAGCTTCAGGGGGCGCAAGACGGGGAAGTTGGTGCACGATGGCGATCAGCACCGGAACGAAAGGGGTCCAGAAGAAGACCCAGAGGACGTGCCAGTATGACTTGGTTCGGGAATACTCTTCCAGCGCGAGGAGACGCTCGATGGAATAGCTGCCGTGCAGCGCAAGTGGGTCAACACAGCCACGAGACTCCGTGGCCTTGATGGCTGGACTCGGCTGGACTCGGCTTACTCTCATTCCGCGGCTGGGGTCAAACTGAGCTTGAGAAGAATGCCAGGGCTGCGTTGACACTCGGCAGTAGCTGTCAGGTGAAATCTCTTAAAATACTTCGAAGTAGTAGCATTCCTCTGATTCTATTTTTACGTTTTCTGTCCTTGGAAGCGATCTGGGTGGAGAAAAACTTGGATGCTGATGCCTTGAGAGAGTACTGGATAGGAAAACTAAGGTGCTGGGGCAACAACCTGTGCGTCACTTCAAGCGCCTAGCCGCGAAGGAGCCAATGCAATGATTTACCAGGTTTCAATCTCTTTGATGGCTGCCGTTGTGAGGTACGAACTGCTACTTTGGACGGCGACAACTTGAAACACCGAGCCGAAGAACTCCACAGAGAAGATGGCCATCACCGGGATCAAGTCTTCCCACTCACGAACCGCATACGCCATGATCTTCCGTAACAGGAACGCGATGAAACGCGCGATGAGCGTGACGAGAGGCTGGTAGCGAGGCTTGTAGTTGCCGACGAAGTCGAAGAGCCCGATGTAAGCAGGGTAGACAAGAGATCCACACGAGAACACTGTCGCGTAGATGACAGTCGTCGCGAATCGACGCTTGGTCTTGCTGTTTTGGTTGATGATCGGTCGTGCAACGACGTACAAGCAGCTGATGCCTGTGACGCCACAGATCGGGTTGACGACGGAAGCGGTGAACGGTGCCGGGAATCCCCACCAAAGCCCAAGCGCCACAGTAGTTGCCATGTACACGCTCGTGAAGAGGGATGCTAAGAGGAGATGCGTCCGAAAGCGCAGTACCGGGCTAAGCTCAGGCGTCACTGTACGCGTCATCAGCAGCCACGCTTCGTGCGCCCCAAGCGACCCAAGGCCGCTGTGCTCGACCACGTACATCCAGTTTCCCCTCAAGCCAGCTTCGGGGGGCGCGAGATGCGGGTACTGGTAGGCGAGGATCATCAAAACCGGAACAAGCGGCGTCCAGAGAAGCACCCAGAGGACGTGCCAGTACGACTTGGTGCGCGAGTACTTCCAGCGCAAGGAGACGTTCGATGGAGTAGTTGCCGTGCAAAAACAGTGACGGTGTGTGCACGTTGTGATGCCTGGAGGAGGGCGGGCCGTGGTCCGAGGCACGCGACGCCACGACCGTCGCGACTGCTGACGCCGGCTGGACTTAAGTGGCCTTCATCCGCTGGAGCTGTTTGCGTTGGATTGATCAGTGCGCGAGAGGGGCCAGAGTTCGACACTCTGCTCGTGGCTTGACGATCTCTATTTTTACGAGAATCGCCAAGGTTTCTGGCTTACAAACCAATCTCTACTGGGACGTCTATGAACCAACGTGTGCAAGTTGGGCTCTATCAATGGGGGCAGCACGCAGCAATCGTCAAGAAGGAAGAAGCGCCCGTGGCCAAGCGTACTACTTTAGAATATTGAATCAGAAACTCGTGATCTGAGTCTACCCTCCTCCACACCAGCTCAGAATCAAGCATGCGCCTGCCACATGACGAAGCGCTGGCGATCGCCACGGCGTGGGGCGACAAGCTGCGCGGCCGCGTGTCGCTGCAAGTGCCCGCGCACACAGGACGCCTCCACCCGCGCGACGAGCAGTGGCTCACGCTGGAGCTGCAGAAGCTCGCGCGGCGGTCCGTTCGTCTCGAGTCTCCTGCGATCGTGCGGCAGTTCGTCGCCCAAGTCCGCGAGACGCTGGACGTGTGGCACGCGATCTCGTGCTGCGCTGGCTACACGGGCAGCGAGAACCCGGTCTTCTGGCGGCGCGTCGTGAGCCGCGCGTACAGGCGCTCGCACGTACGGCAGCAGGGCGTGTCGGATGAGTTCACGTTCTTTGCAGGTGATACCTTCCCTCGTGTTCGCTTGTTCTTCGAAGACCGACTGGCGCTGGGGACAACGGATCAAAGCGCACGAGATGAAGCGGCCCACGTGGCGCTGGTGTGTGAGGAGTTCTTTGGCTTGGGATCTGACCAGGAGTCTGAAGATCCGAGCCCCGAGTACGCCCGTGATATGGAGCGGCTGAGGCCGTTCATGTCCTCGGCTCGCTACAGCCGCACGATCCCAGTCGCGATGGACCTGCCGAGCTACGACACGTTGCATTTGTATCCAGCGATGACGCAGTTCTTGGGGAAGATGCAAGTCGCGAAGGCGTCTGATCCTGCGTCACGGGCGGCTCGTTTCCAGGTCGAAGAGCTGTCTCTCGACGACATGCGCGTGGTGTTTTTGGAAGACGACCCGTTCACGGCGTACCGCAAGTGGTTGATGCTGCCAGGCGTTCGTATCTCGCACTGGTGGTGGAAGACGATGCCGATGGATGGCGACGGCATGGTGCCGCCCAGTGCGATTCGAGTTGCCACTGGCCTCGACCAGTCGATCACGTCGACGCTGGAGACGCTGGTGGTGAACCGCCACATGCTCGAAGACCACCAGTTCGCGGGGCTTTGTATCGCGCTGCCTCGTGCCCGAACGCTCCGCCACATCCGCTTCCCGAAGCTCAGCGAGCGCAGTGACTGGGCGTGGCTCGCGTACGCGATCTTCCACAGCGGATCATCCACATCCTCGTGGTGTCAGCTCTCAGTGGACATGTGCCAAGTCGACGCAGGCGTTCTCGAGATCGTGAAAGACGTGCGAGACCAAGGACCGATCGCTTTGCTGCCTTCCGAGCGAAGTTACGTGCGTCAAGTTACTTCGACGATGATGGAGAAGCCGCCGTCCGAAGCGAGATTGGCGAACGGCTCGGTGGTCGTGTCGGGTACGGAGGACATGTGGACGTTTGTGGTGAGCGACGAGGCCAATGTATTTGACGTGTTCGGCGAGCCTGGTGATCGAGCAACGATTTGCGTCCTCGTACCAGGGTACGGGATGGGACTCACGCCTGCTAACCGAGCATTCGACTTCACTCCAGTCGCGAGGAAGACGGCGAGCAGTCTCACTCACTTCCGAGCGACAGTCATGCACAGCAGCCCAGGTGAACTGCGTGACTGGATCTGCTTGCTCGGATCGCCAAAGCTCGAAGTGGTCGAAGTCGTGGACCACACGCCGCTCGCTGCAACCGACATCGACCAGATATTGGCGTCCTGTCCAGGACTGAAGTCTCTCAACGTGACCCAAGATGGCTCGCTCTGGACTCGGTCTGCTCAGCTTCTTCCTACCCCTTCGTGGCCTCACCTGGACACTCTGAACGTATCGTGTGGCTCGCCGACTCAAGCCATCGCTCTCTTGGAGCTCCTTCGCACGAACCAGTCGAACGTCTTACCACAACTTACGCGACTTCGACTCGAGATCACAGGCTCAGACGATTACGACCATGACTCGAGCTTGGAACCACAAGTTCTGCGAGTGGCGGGTGAGTTAGTGCGGCAAACCAGGAGCATCACACATTTCACGCTCCACGGGATCACGACGGCACGAGGCCGCGGCGAGATCCACTCGCTCACGTACGAAGACTACCGCCATATTGTCCACACGACACTCGATATCGACGACACAGTGCTCGACACCACACGTGCTGTTCGCCTAGCGTTCCTCAGTGTAGTCTGGTCGACGGCCCATGCCAGTCTATCGCCTGAACTCCTGCGGATCATTTTCCAGTTCTCGGGACGCCAATCGCGAAACGTGTGGATCGAACTGTAATAAATGTTTGAAAAGCCAGGGCTAAGGAGCTGTTTAGCGATAT
>JAADXN010000910.1:0-13492 GCA_023337875.1 Pythium apleroticum | reverse complement strand
TCGTGGCGTAACTCTATCTCTCACTACCCTTAAATACGTTGTTTTAGCACATAAAACTACGTCCGTAAAACAACGTCGTTTTGATTCCCTGCCCCAGAATCGCCTTCACGACCTATTCCGCGATAAAACGAACTGACATCGTTGAGATGTGCGAATCCGATCGTTTTGGCGTGTCTTCATCGGCCAAAAACGTTGTGCAGTGCATAAGTCAACGAGAATCCGCCCACGAAGAAGGGCTTTGGGGTTAGGGTAATTTGCTAATACAACGATAAATCAACGCTCATCTCTAATAATTCAACGACTTGCGACTCGAACTGGCCAAAATACCTGAAAAGCACAATAACATCATCACTACAGTGTACTTCCTGTGGTCTGCGTTTCGCTCGTTCTCCAGAAATGAACCCACAGACATCACGGAGGAAATAATGACGCTATGGGTACACGATCCACACAGGCCCACGCAACAGATCACACGCACAACGCTGTCGTTGTGGGTACGAGAATCTCGTACTCAAAGATCATAGAAGTTACTGAGGAAACGTACGTGGCCAATAGATCATGACCACCGAGTCGGTCTCTGTGGTTGTTCCAATGACCTGGCAGCTCGACGGCTCATTGTTCGTTGTTGCCTTCACTGCAAAGGCCATGGCTTCGTGGCATGAAGAATCCACGTACTTGATCTCGCCGCTTGAGGAGCTCATGCAGTTCCCAGCGAGCCCAGAGAGTCTCGATCCTTCCAACTGCAGCGACGACAGTGGTTTGGGTCTCACCGAAGTAGCGATCACTCCTACCAACCGTGAGAACAACCGTACGTCGACCTACGCAAAACGCAAGGTAACATTTATTCGATCGCACGATACGAAGAATGTGATAAACCATTGTGTACCTGCCACCAGGAGGATACTGAGAAGCTCACCAAGGTGATCGGGGAGCTAGAAGAGCGGCTCCAGCAAATGGAGATGCGCCACGTCAAGCAGCAGCTCCCTTTGCGAGCATCGCTTGCAGCGAACAGCTTGCTCTTGGCGTCTGTGGAAGAAAGCCGACGTACGATCGCAACAACCCAGTCCATGATCGGGCCGTGTGTGGTGAGTTCAGTGTTTTTGATGTTGGTGGATGCTCTGAATGATATATATATTAATTGACACGTGCTGTGTGACATCAGTCTCAACGTGATCAACTCCCTTTCGAGAGCGTCATCCGCCTGCCAAAGGACGAAGCTCTCCGCAACCAACTGATCAGAGATATGAAGCCACAGAAGACGCATGACGCGGTCCAGTACCTCCTCCAACGATGCCAGTTCCTGGATCTCGGTAGTCCTTCTCGACAGCTCGAACACTTCGTGACTGCTAGCGGAGACCACGTGTCGCTGCACTGGGAGGTCGCCGTGTTCGACGAAGACTCGCCGTCCGTGGCCAACATCTACAGCGACATGCTCTACTTCGTCCCCAACGAAGAGATGGAGATGGCAGAGAAGCTGGGCATTACAAGTGCACGGGAAAGCAACCGCATCCACGATGGCAGTGACGCGGACCAAGTGCGTCTCGTGTCGACCCACCATGATGGTCTCCTTGTTGAAAAGAACGTGGTAGTGCACTCGCAGTTCTTCCAGCAGTCCGAGTTGCTCCGCCAGCCACACGGGATCGTGACGGTCGATTTCGTCAACGAGGACGACGCGTTCCCGTACCAGCCAGAGACTCGCATCCGCAAGGACATCGTGGCTGCAACGCTCGTGATGGAGGCGCCTCCGCTGAGTCTGGATGACCCACCACGCGTGGCTCTGGTTCGCTGGGGGTATGTGAAGCTGCACCACACTCCACTTGCCTCGAAGCACACAATGGACCACCTCAGTCGTGAGATCGCGGTCGCCGACTTTGATATCATGGTGGCCGGCATCCGGGATCGCAGTGCGTGGAGAAACCTCGCCGGTGTCTTCATCTAGTGCCCACCGAGCACCGCTCGGTATGTGCGCCGGGACTTTTTTCCTTGGGAAATGCACTTCTGAATCGATTTCGTAAAATTTGAGCTTCTAATAAGAGAACCAGAAACTGCGAAGCCCTTGCCATCAATTGACTAAAACTTCAAATGATATCAAAAAAGCTTCACAGCATGTCCTTGTGGCGTATCACAAACTTGCTGAGGCATACTAGTATCACTGAATCCAAACTCTCTAACTTTCAGCGACAACACCCACCCACCTGGCAGCGCCAGTCCGCCAAGTTTGGTGGATCTGCGTCGGTGGGAAGCCGTTTGTTACAGTATGGGTTTATTGGTGTTCTCCAGTTACTCAGCTGGAAGCCGCTTGGTAATTTACCAAGCGGCTTCCAGCTGAGTAACTGGAGAACAGCTACATTACCAGGTAATGTAGCAGCACGTCGAATGCGCAAACTCGGGATGTCCGAGAGCTCGGAAGATTCCACTGACGGAATTTTTTCCTCGAGCGGAGCACGTTACTGCTGCGCGTTTTCAAACTCGCTCTCAGAACCGGTGCAGTCCGGATACTACAGTGCACTTATGCAGGCGGCAGCGGATTAATTTCCTGAGATTCGGAGCTTTCCAAGCACCACCACTGGGTCAAATTGACATCATCAACTACACATCTAACCAACAATACATCATAGGTCCCACACCACATGCAACTATCCGCAAGGAACTGAGAACATTGCAATGGCAGGGGTCGACTGTGAGTCTCCGACGTTCTACTAGTATGCAAAAAAAAAAAAGATTGATGTTGTTGTGCCATCAAATCAAGATTGATGGCACACCCAAGATCCAAGTTGCTGTCAAAACCAGCGATCAGGTCGCTGCGTCAACGCCCAGAAGGAGATGCGACGAGCTTCGTCCTCTACCCTCTGGCGAGCCACGTGGGACGAATGTCCCAGGACGTCAAGTGGAATGATGGCGGGTGCGGACTCAACCGCCTTAAGCCAATACATTCTATTAGCCCACAAGAAGCATTGAGCGTTGTGAACAGTTGAGCCCCGCCTACCATATCGTTCACAATACAGTAATATCCTTTGGATCGGCCAGTAACGTCAGATATCCCGCCACGACTTCACACGTACTGTTTTATGTTATCATGATGCTGCCTTTCTCGCTGAGTGCTGGTCGCGTGATCCTCAGTATCAGATTTCGTCACAACCGCCACACATCAAACGTTCCGACACATCAAAAGCCCTGAGGACTCCTCAGGGCTTTTGATGTGTCGGTGAGGACGTCCTATCATCATCAATCAAATCACAATCCAATCATGAAGACCGCGGCAACGACGAAGCCTCTGCGACCGACGCCCCTGGCGGCCACAGTGGACGACGCGCTGGACGCGCACGCTGACGGAAGCACGACGAACTCGGACTGCGGCGGCGACGACGAAGGGTCCGTCGACGGCGACGCCACGCGCAAGAAGCGGCGGCCGACGTATCAAGTGCGCAAGGTGAGGCCGTGCAAATGCATCTCATCATTTACAATGCCGTCCAGCTAATCGATCGATGGCTGGGTGTGTTTGATTGATGTAGGATGAGAAGGCAGCACTCAAGGAGCACATCGCGGCGCTGCAGAAGACACTGGCAGAGCTGGAGACCGAGCGGCGCACAGAGAAAGTGGAGCTCTATCGCGCCGCAGCGGACCACCGACAACTGCAGTCGGATGTGAGCGTGAACAACTTGACGCTGGCTGGTGCACAGTCGATGATCTCGGCCACTGCGGTAAGGGCATGCAGTGCCATTGGTGAGACGACTGATTGATGTTCGAACAAGACTGATCATCGGTGGATGTTCCATTGCAGCACTCTACGTGGCAGAGTCCGTTATCGACGTATATCCATCTCTCGGCCGATCCACAAGAACGCAACAGTCTACTGGCTTCGATGTCCGAGTCCAAGCTCAGCGCCGCGATCAAATTCATCCTCGAGCGGTCTCGCTTTCTCGATTTGAGGCGCGAGCACTGCCACACGGAGAGCTCTGAGCTCGCAAACGGCGACTACGTGTTCACGCGGTTCGAAGTCACGCCCTTCGGCCGCGAGTTCTCAGCCAAGCGAGTCTACGAAGAGCTGTTGCTTTTCATGAGCCACCAGGAGATCAGCGTGTCCGAGACACTCGGGATCCTCACTGTCGTGGAACGGGATGAGGCGGCAACGCCGACAGTGCGACAGAACAGACTGCTCTCCAGCTTCTCTGAGGGTCTTGAGATCGAGTCAAATGCCGTAACATTTACGAAGTACGTTCATGCCGGAGGCGAGTCATTCGGCGTCGGCTGCATCGACTACGTCGATCAAGACGATCTGTATCCTGACAACCCGGACAACCGACTGATCAAAGACATCACCGCCTGCGCGTTCGTGGCTGCGTGTCCGCCGGACATCGAAGGCCAGCCACCGATCGTGACGATCACGCGCTGGATATCGAATCGGATCCGCGCACCATCGTTTCCGCTCACCAAACACCAAGAGATCATGGCAAGGGACAGCATGCGCGAATGGGGCGACGTGCTGGTCAAGGTCATGCAGGAACGCCTGGGGCTTCGATGAAACCTCACACATTATGGTGTAGTTTATAGAGAAAATCGTGATAAAGTGACTCCAGTAACTGCCAAGAGCATGATTCGACGCCTGGGTCTGCTGCGGCCTTCAGTGTTTACATGAGTCGACGCAGGACTTTTTTTTCTCAGGATCCTCCGCAGTCGAAACGACAGCTCGAGGGCGTTCGGACGATCCCGTGGATCGGCCTGCAAGGACTGCTGGATCAGTTGGTGGATGGCTGGGTCGCACGTTGCTGATAAATGTCAACTCGCCCTGGACGACTCGTGCATCAGCATTACCTGCGAAAGCACACTCTCCGCCTTTGTTTCGCAGGTTGCGGTGGACGACGGGAGGCACGAACGAGTGCACGTACACGAGTCCTTCCGCGACTGACACCGCGATCTGGACTTCTCAATAGTCCAAGGCGTTGGCTGTGGCGGCTTGGTTCAGCTCAAATATGTCTGAACGTCTCCGTTTTCCACGTACTCGAACAGCACTTGCAAACTCGACGGCGACGTCCACGCGACACCGATAAACGACACGATACTCGCGGTCTGCAGCGTGGGACCAGCTTTGCCTCCGCGATGGGACGCATCAACTGCCTCAGGTTGGCTTTGGTGTTGATAGCGGACTTGGCATAAGGCGGCTAGACGGCGTGGGAGGCTGAGGTGGTGCTTTGGGCTCAGTTGAGCCCGGCTGGATACGGAGTTCGCTTGACGACAGGCGGCTTCGAGAGGCGTGATAATGTCGGCGTACAACGTCGTCGTAATGGGAGACAACGCTGGTTTTTTAAAACCAGCGTACACCTCTCCCATTCCAATAGTGCTGTCGAAGGTATCCGTTATCCACATATTCAAATTCAACAGCACTAGCAGACTGGATAGAGTCGACCACGCCACTCCAACGAAGGAAACGATTCTCGTGCGTGCTGCTGCTCGTTGGCCAACTGTGCCTCGGCGACCAGCGTTGACAAATGCTCCTGGGTTGGCTGGGCGTCGGCAGCCTCTTGGATGTCATTCCTCGATTGCCACTAGGCGCACGAATACGAGAGAGTTCCGTGGACTCTGCTAAGTCAATGCGCCACGCGTCCAGTGGTCACAGGAACCCCAGTGCTCACAGGAACGATGTGGGATCCGCTTCGTCCTCCCCGCTCCGGAGTGGTGGCATCAACGCCAACTCGGGCACGTCGACCGTGATATTGTGGCCTGTCTCGTTCAGTTTTACCCTCTTCAAACGCCTCTGCCTTCTCACAAATCACCATGCCACGATTAGATGCGGCTCCGAGGATCCCTAGAACTAGAACCAGCGTAGTCGCCATGCTGGACGCCAGCGATTGGGAAGATGACACACCTCACAGATTTTTGAACCCAACCATGGTCACTACGTGCACAATTCCCCATTTTAGTGCCCTATACTGTCTGTGGCTCTCCGACCTTTCAGGTCAAAAGATCTATGGTCAGCATATCGGAGACCGTCACGCCACCGCTCGTCCTGTCCGTGTGGCGCTGGTAATCCTGTGGCATTGCATCCGCCAACATGGATCTCAACGTGCCGCCTTTCTCGCTCGCGTCGCCTAGTCGGCAGAGGCGCGCTACGCCTGCGAACGGGTTGGCAAATCCAACACACCGTGCGGAGTTCGCGCTCGACATCGATCCTTCGTACCATCAAATCGACTTACAAGACAGTGAATCTGCCACTTCATCAACCGATCAAGAAGCTCTGAAACCAAAGAAGTCGAAGCACGAGCCGCAGGCCAAGGTGCTCTTCCTCGATGGGATCCGCGGTGCAGCAGCGATGCTCGTAGTGTGTTCGCATCTCGGATATTTCCGAGGCAGAGCCATGGGCGGTGTGGCCGTCCACACGTTCTTCGTGCTGTCGGCGTTCCTACTGACGATGCTGCTTGAGAGAACGTTCGCGCGACTGCGAGACGAGAAGGCGCCGCTCAAGCGCTGGGTCTTGGCGCTGGCCGACTACGCGATGCGCCGCTTGCTTCGTGTGTATCCGCTCGTTGCTGCTGTCGGTATCATGCTCGCGTTCAGTCCCGACCAGCACAAGAACCAGTGGTATGAGTTCAAGCACAAGCTGTACGAGTTCAGCCTGCTGAAGCTGCTGACTTTCGATGAAGGCCACTACTTCTACGTCTTCTGGACGCTCCCACACGAGCTCACGTACTACCTCGTGATCCCCGTCTTCGTGGGCGTGACGGAGTCCCTGGGTCGCTGGTGGTGGGTGCCGTTGCTTCCTCTGACACGCTGGGTCATCCTCTCTGGCCTCTACGTCTACGTCACCGCAGGCTCCGAGTTTCGCCTCCACTTGCCCGAGTTCGTGGCCGGTTCGATCGGCGCTGTTGTGTACAACCGGCTCAGGGACTGGATCGACAAGACCCAGTTCACTTTCCTTCTATGGCACCGTATCGCAATCAGGGCGATTGAAAGCATCGTGGTGCTGTTGCTTCTCAGTGTGATCTTCGACGCTCTGGTCTTCGATGCCGACTTGTACGCGCCGTACCCGTTCATCGTAAAGGGATCCGACTACTTCGTCTGCGTCCACGTCGTGGTCCTGATCGTGTGTGAAATGGTCTCGCCAGGTCCGATCGCTTCCGTGTTCGAGTGGTCGCTGCTGCGGTATGCCGGCAAGATCAGCTTCTCGATCTACCTGCTCCATCCGCGTATCATCCACTCGGACTTCATCCTGAAGCAGCGCAATTACTATACCAAGTACTTCGCCGTGTGGATGCTCGTGTTCTTCTGGGGCACCCTCAGCTACCACGTCATAGAGCTCCCAAGCCAGCGGCTTGCGGCGTCCATCAGCAAAAGGATCAAGGCGCTGGACACCCAGGAGAAAGCCAAGACGGCGACTTACGCCGCACTCGCGTGCTGATATGAATGAATACAGACGTCTCAACTGCAGTAAGCTTGCACCTTTCACGCACTCCAGCAATACTGTACTGTAGAGCAGAGCACACTCCAACGAATCTCGTTGGGGTCTGTCGAATCGTCTCACTCTCGGAAAAACAGAGTTCGAAATAATTCTCGATGGACGAAACGCCATGCGGCACCTGGAATCGCTGCACCTGGAATTGCCGCCACGCCTGAAATCAGGCGATGGATACCTGGGATCCCACCGTCGACCGATGCAGCGTGACCCCATTCTGCTTCAAGAAGGGGTCACGCCCCAGAACTTCTGGGGCGTGACACGAGGCACTCGATTTTTGGCTTTGCACTTCTGGGCCAGAAGTGCAAAGCCAAAAATCGAGTGCCTCGTGTTATGTAATACTAGTAAACGTCAAAACAACTGTAAGTTTGTGATAATCGTAATAAACGTCAAAACAACTGTAGTTTGTGATAATCATGTTTATGGTAGAGAAAATGCGATTTTGATGCTGACTCTGTGAACCGATATTCAGAATGACACCATACAAACTCGTGCACTGTGAAAAGCGATACTGTCCCGGCTACGGGCGACGTGGACTCACATGCTGGCAGCATGTGATGCTGCCTGTGGCTCCGTCCATGTGGAGGCCATGGACTGAGCGCGCTGGTCCAGCCGAGACTGTTGCATTGGTACAGTAATATGTACAGTGCAGCACATCCAACAGTGGCGCTCTTGATGTTGGCAAGTTTTCAGTCGTCCCTCAACTGACTGTAAAACATCCGAGACCTGGCCCGTTTTCGGATGTTTTGGCTCATCAGTCTCGTGACCCGAAAAAAAATCGGAACACCCGCCCAGTCCATCTCATTGGCAACCTTTCTACTACAGTTCAGTACTGCACGTGTACATCCATGCTCGACAACAGAGGGATTGCTCACGCCGTGCGGCGTCGAGTCGACCGTGCAAAGCCTCGACGGCACCTCCCCGCTGGGCTTGCCGTTGCGTCGCAACTCGCCAGGCTGGCTGCCAGTGGTCCCTCCACGCCTGGCCTCGCTCACCGTGGATGGTCTCACTCACTCTCGCTTTTGGGGCGGTCTCGCATCGTCGTTCATCGCAGCAATGCAGCAGAGCTCCCCTCGGACACCGGGCTTCGAGTACTCGATCAACATGGACGCCAACGTGAAGCTGCACGCCCACCACGACCTCGCGAGTCTCGAGAAGCAGCAGCCCGATCCCGAACCGGAACACTCGCCAGTGCTGGGCGAGATCCACGATGTGGAGAAGCTCCAGCAGCAGGAGAAGCCCAAGCCAGAGCCCAGACCCAAGGTGCTGTTCCTCGACGGCATGCGTGGCGCGGCGGCGATGCTCGTGGTGTGTTCCCACCTCGCGGACGCACGATGGGCCAAGTGGGCGTGCACACGTTCTTCGTGCTGTCCGCGTACCTGCTCACGATGCTGTTGGAGAAGAAGGCCGAGGCGCTGTACACTCAGCGTGCCGGACCGAGACGCTGGGCGCTGGCGTTTGCCGACTACGCCGTTCGCCGCGTGCTGCGCGTGTTCCCGCTCGTGATGGCGATCGCGTTCATGCTTTTGTTCAGCTCCGACGCCCACAAGTTCGACTGGTACGACTTCGAGACGACCGACAAGCGCCACTACAACTGGTTCTCCATGGTGCTGTTCATCAACGAGCACGCCGTCTACGTGTTCTGGACGCTGCCGCTCGAGCTCAAGTACTACTTCGTCATCCCCGTGTTCGTGTGCGTCACCGTGGCACTGCGCCGCTGGTGGTGGGTGCCACTGCTGCCACTCACGGGCTGGGTCGTCTACTACGGGCTGTACGTGTTCGTGAACTCGAGCTCGGGCACTTCCACCAGTTCATCGCCGGCTCCATCGGCGCCGTCGTGTACAACCGCATCAGCGGCTGGATGAAGAAAACGGGCTTCACGCTGCGCCTGTGGCACCGCGTCGTGATCTGGGCCATCGAAGCCGTGGTCATGCTGCTCCTGCTCAGCGTGATCTTCGACGCGTTGATCTTCGACTGGTACGGACCGTACCCGTTCCACATCAACGGGTCGGACCACTTCATCAGCATCCACGTCGTGATCATGATCATCCTGGAGATGGTCTCGCCTGGGCCGTTCGCCTCCATCTTTGAGTGGTCGCTGCTGCGGTACGCCGGCAAGATCAGCTTCTCGATGTACCTCATGCACCCGCGGATCATCCACTCAGACTTTGTGCTCAAGCAGCACAACTACTACACCAAGTACTTCACGGTGTGGGTCTTGATCTTCTTCTGGTGCACTGTGACGTTCCAAGCCATTGAGTACCCAGGCCAGTGGCTCGCGCAGTACGTGGGCAAGAAGATCAAGGCGCTCGACGAGAAGGAGCGCGAGAACGACAAGAAGAAGAAGAACGACTACGACCTGCTAGCCTCTGATCTTTAACTTTTTCAAACATTCAACAATCATTTACTCTACATCAGACTTGACCGCTCTTGGACTTGACGATCGCTATCTGAAGTCAGGGGTGCCGATGAGAAGGATGCGGAAGACTGCAGGCCGAGAACTACGCTGGGAGCACTGCAAACGTCACGTTAATATTAATCGAGAGAGACATGCAAGACAGCTATCTATAGGCAAACAGTACTGGTGTTCCACGTCGACGGGTCGGGGCCTTTGCGTGTACTCGTGTCGTTGGAATCCACGAGCTTGGAGACTTTGGCTGCCTTGGCGACCAGCACGGCGGACAATCTCGCCTTCTGGGCCTTTGCCTTGACATGCCCAGCAAGACAGAACCGCACGGCCTGGCCCCAGAGGATCACTTTGGTCGAGATGGCCTGCACGAGGTCGGGCGTCGGCGGGATGTTCTTGAAGTGGTGCTTGATGAACGAGAACCGCTTCATGATCACGCACTTCTTGCCGTTCGAATCTGTGAATGGCTCGACGATCACGCCCACCGTCGTGTCCTTGCGGATGCGTCCGCTGTTGCGGTACGGGTGGAGCTCGTCCTTGTCGATGTAGTCGCACGCCATGACGACGACCTCGCCGATCTTCTTGATGTAGTAGACCGTGTTGGACTCTTGCACGACGAAACGCCGGTCGCCTCGTTGGCGGGTCGGGAGAGTGATCCGGTCGACAAACCGAGCGTGGAGGAAGTAGCCTTCGATGCCGTCGAAATACTACGCAAAACCACAGCAAAAGGGGATGTTTAGAAGCCGTGCATGACCCCCAAACACAGCGTAGGCCATGTACCTCTCGGTTCTCGACGCTGCCCAGGATCTCCGAGATGACGTCGTTTGTGGAGGCAAAGTGGTGGTAGATGATGTGGACGACCTCGTCCACGGACGTGTCGTCCAGCTTGGAGATGCTGAAGTCCACAGTGTAGAACTTGCCGAACTTTTCAAACGTGTCGAGGTAGAAGAACTGCCGCTCGACATCGATGTTCCGCGACTGGTAGTTGATGTAGCGCATGACGTCGTCGATCTTGGAGTCGCGGAGCGTCTCGAGCGTCGCCCTCCGCTGCACGGGGTCCTTCGTGAGGTGGATGAAGCACTCCATCGGGGTCATCAACGTCATCCGCTGCAGTGGGGACAAACAAAAACATCAGCACCGGACCTCACAAGAAGCATCAATCAGGCGGCACGCACGTAGTGGTTGAGAGGGGACTGCAGCAGCAGCAGCTCCATGTACTTGAGGTTCTCGCGCTGCTCGCGCGCCACGTTCGCCAGCATCTTGTGCTGCAACTGAGCGGCCGAGAGCTGCTCCTTCTCCTCCTCGGCGTTCCTTCTGTCTTCCACTTCCTCGGCAGACATGCCGTCCTCGGAGGACTGTGCAAGAGCCGACTTGTACGCCAGAAAGTCCCGCTGGGCCTCCAGGAACTTGAGCTGACGATTCAACAACTCCTTCTCACGCTGTCAGAAAGAACGTGCAGACAACCACCAGTTAGCACAATGTTTAAAACTTCCCGTCCAGTCTCTAGGACGCACCACTTGGGCTGCCGACTCGGGCGGCGTCTCCTCCGTATCCGACTCCATGTCAATATCCTCCTCCGCTTGCTCTCCTCCTGCATCAAGCTGCGGAACATTCCAACCAGCACCTTCCGGAACGAAAGCACTCGCTTTTGCCTGGTCAGGAGACGTCGCACGATGCGAGTCTGGGCTGTAGGCAGCTTGCGCCGCACTCCACACCGAGTTTGGTGTGGCCGGCGCCGCGGGGAACGAAGTCTGCGGCGGGAACACGAGCGACGGGCTCTCGAGATGGAACTGGTTCCACTGCGCGACGTCTTCGCGCGAGCACGCGAGCAGCTCCTCCATCTCCTTCAGCAGCGCGGCGTCCATGCCGAAATGGTCGTCCTCGGCCATGGGCGTGGCTGTGAGAATGCCACTCTCCAGCATCGCGGCGTCCACCATGGCGTCCTCCTCGTCCTCGTACGGACTCGCGGCGGAGCTGCTGGTGGTGATGGAGCTCTGCGGACTCGCCTTCTCGTTCGGCGGGTACGAATACGGCGTGGAGTAGCCCATGGGCGAGTGGCTGGAGGCGTCGTGGCTGTCGTGCATGGACGGGAACTCGCTGTGGGTTTGCTGCTCGACCCCGCCACTCTGGGAGCTCGCGAAGCCCGCGTTCGACGTCATTTGCATCACGTGGTGCATCGCACGCTGCTGCTGCATGTACAGATGCGGTGCTGTGCCATACGCAGACCCGCGTTCCGGCGCTTCGAAGCTCATGTTTGGCCGTTCTGGAGCTCTTGCCGTGCAGAGGTCTTGGCGGTCTCCAACGCCAGAAGACGGTGATGCGCCTCGTCTGATCAGATTGATCAAGATTTCAGCCAATCAACTGTGGATAAGTTGAATTTATAGCCAATCAAAAGTCAGATACCCCGCTGAAATTCTGGTTTCTGAGACTTTCGCATCCACTTGGTTTGCTGATTCGCTTCCGTCCAGTAGCCACAATCACAATCAACACACGGTTGAACTACGGAACATTCGATTTGTAAAGCTAAATTTCACAATACCGGTATCGAAATTGCAGTTATCCAGGAGGAAGTTTGGCAATTTTGAGATTGGGGGTTCGAATGTGGACCATCACGGACCACCAACAACTTCAACTCGATGTTGGCAACGAACTCCCCTTGCGAGAAATTGCAGCGCTTGTTTTATCTCCAATTGATCAATCTCGAAGCGACGGCAGTGGACTTGGCTATCTATTGTATTGTCCTTACCAAAGTCACCGTTGGTCACGAAATATATCACAAATCCCCTTGCTGTGACGTGGAGGCAAGAAGCGAGGCGGCCTCGCCTCGCCGAGGCCGTTCTTACGTCTGTAGCCGACGTTTCTCTGCGCAGTTCATTAGGCGTAGCTCAAGTTATATGCAAAAGCTTCAAAACGGACCCCAGCAACCCTCCCAAGCTGCACTAGTCGCAGTCGAACTTTGAAACGCTCCTTGGAGCCGTCCAGCTACGATGGACACCGCGTGGGTTCAAACAGCGCCCACTCGGGTTGTTGTGATACCTGAGGTAACCCACGTCACTCACAATAATACTCCGTCTACTCGGACTTGGCGTTCACGATCTCCGTGATTTTGTCGGACAAGGCGATGAGTTTGGTCGAGATCTGCGATTTCTGGGCTTTTGACCTCACGTGGCCTGCGAGACAGAACCGAACGGCCTGGCCCCAGAGGATCACCTTGGTCGAGATGGCCTGCACGAGGTCGGGTGTGGGCTTGACGGTCTTGAAGTGGTGCTTGATGAACGCGTAGCGCTTCATGATGACCGTGTGGTTCCCCTGGGAATCGATGTACGGCTCCACCAGCACGCCGATGGTTTTGTCCTGGCGGATGCGTCCGGACTGGCGATAGGGGTGCAGCTCGTCTTTGTCGACGTAGTCGCACGCGAACACGAACGTCTCGCCGACTTTCTTGATGTAATAAACGCAGTTGGACTCCTGCACGGCAAAGCGACGGTCGTTCTTTTCGCGCTTGGGCAGCGTGATGCGGTCCACAAAGCGAGCGTGGATGTAGACGTCGCGCACGGCATCAAAATACTACGAAGCAATAGACAGAGAATACGGATAAGCCAACGATTGGGTGGGAGACTGGGGGGGGGGGGGGGGGG
>JAADXN010000909.1:0-13497 GCA_023337875.1 Pythium apleroticum | reverse complement strand
AGTCTAGGGTGATTGGGTATTTGGGTATTAGCAATGATTGGAGAACACAGAGAACCACAGACAGCGCAGCCAGCAGGGAAAACCAAAGAAATGAAATCATTCGGTAATTTACCACCAACTACTCAAGTCTCCCATTCCAGTCTTTAATCAGTAATTTCAAATATACACACTGTTACAATGGTTCAATATCTGAAGATACAAAAATACTAGTACTGTAGACCAAAACACTATGGACTGCTCCAACCAAGCATGAACCAACCGGCCCCAACGCGGCCTGCGCTTGGCTAATGGTGATTCTACTTTATGCTCTCTTGGCGAAGTGATTTACATAGATCCAACACACTTTATGCGAGCAACTCGCGACACTGAGTGCAACGGACGAGGAATTGGTGCACCAGCGTATGGTATGGTGGAAGTTTATGGTATGTATGGAGGGGTATGAGGGGGCTGCCTGCCACTGATACAAGGGCTCGTGCACGCGACTCAACACAGCGAATCCTAGTCTGGGTGGTGGTGGATCTGAGTGGACCTTCCGTCCACTACAGAGTCTTTGGGGCGGCAGTGGATGCCGATGGAGCGATCACCACCGGAGCCGATGCCGCTGCTGGTGCCTTCGCCAGCAGCGCCTGCTCTTTCCGGTAGTCGTCGAGCGGGTTCGTCTTGGTGCCGGAGCGCGGCTCTTCGTTCAGGTACGCCATCAGATTGTACAGCAGCGTCTCCTCCTTGGACATGCCGGGGCTGTTGCCGCCGTACTCCTCGGGGATGTTGTCGATCGGGATCTTCTCGGCCAGCGCGTCCAGGATCTTCTCCTTGCTGCCGCGGATGATGATCACCTTCTCGCGCGTGACCTCGTCGACCATCGTCTTGACCGTGTTCCAGATCATGCTGAACCACGACGGCACGTTGATCACAAAGATGTACGCGCACCGCTCCGGGTAGTGGCCGCCCGAGACGCTCGCGGCGTTGCGGACGTACTCGACGGCCTCGCCCGCAAAGTCCGAGAGGCCGATGCCCTCCACGTCCAGCACCGAGATACACTTGCGGTTGTCATCCGGCTCGAGCACCTGCCACAGGAACTCGGTCACCATGAGATAGTTGTACATGAGATCTTTGAGCGTGATACCGGCGGCCTTGAGCGCCTTGAGGTTGATCTTGCCGGGCTTCTCGTAGTACACCGGCTCGCCGTTGTTGCCGCGCTTGTGGTAATAGTGCGGGTAGTTGGCCTTGATCTGGCGGAACAGCGGCCACGGCCGCGACAGGATCGTGTCCAGCTCCTTCTCCTGGCGCCACGCCAGCGTCACCATGTACCGCTCGCGTGCCTTGGCTTCGTCGCCCTTTTCGGCGTTGACGTAGCGTCTTGGGACGGGGCCCGTGGAGCCAGGAGCCGCGAGCGCGAGTGCCTGGCCATTGCCGGAGAGACTCGACGACGAGCTACTGGGCACGAGCTGCTGCGAGCTCAGCACGAAGCGGTACTCGGTGATGATCAGCTTGAGACTGACGGCCGAGTGGCCGTCGTCGCTGTCCGAGTCGGACGCACGCGCGGCAGGCGCGTGGAACAGCGACGACAGCGGGTGGTCCAGCTTCACGGCGAGGTACACGGTGGGCACGAGCAGCAGCACGGCCACGACGGCCTGGCGGCGCGTGCCGCTATCCGATCCGTTCCATAGGAAGTGCGTCAGCAGTGCGTACATCAGCGCGAACACCGGCACCGGGATCTTGCGCAAGACGCTCCCGACGTGCTGCAGCGGCGTGACGACTGGCAGCGCGGCGATCGCGGCCGTGGGGAGCCCGATGCTAGACTTGCGGCCCTTGCCGTGCTGCGACAGAATGGCAACCGCACGCTTTGGCACAATACCCGTGAGCTTCATGAGCAGCTCTCCGGGCCCGTTCTCCAGCGGCAGCACGAACTCGGTCTCAGCGCCTTCGCCGTCCTCGCCCTTGGCGGCGTGCTGCAGAATCGTCTCGTGGAGCCGCTTGCCCGGCAGCGTCGCAGTCGACTGGTTCGACAGCTTGAAGAAGATCTCGGCCTGGTCGAGTCCGCCAGCCAGCACCTGCTTCTCGAGCACGCCAAGCTGCAAGGCGATCTTCTGGCCGTAGTTGTACGCCGTGATGAGCTTGTTGAGCATCGAGATCTGCTCGATCTTGGGCTTGGCCGGACTCAGCGTGAAGCGCAGCTCCGTGCCTTTGCCGTCGCAGCAGATGTAGCCGCCCACGATCTTGCTGGTCGGCTTCTTGAAGTTGGTGAGCCGCTTGTTGTACGACTTGGAGTGGCGGTTCGACTCCATGACCGTGATCGCCACGTTCGTGTCGCCAAAGTGCACGGGCCCGTCGGCCGCGTCCATCGCCGCCGCGAGACCCGACGACGACGACGTCGACACCAGCGACGTCGTGCTGGCGGTGCTCACGTCGCGGTCCAGCGCCGGCATCGCGACGCCGCTGCCGCCCACGGACGACCGTGTGGTCGTGCGGTCGCGGTCCTTGGCGTCGCGAGGGTCCCTGTCCTTGCTGGCGCCGCGCCGGAACGCCACGAACATCTCGCCCGGGATGTTGCGCGGCCGCGGGCCGATGTAACCCGTGATGCCGCCCGTCTTGTTGTTCCAGACCATGCCGTGCTGGTTCACGAGCACGACCGTGTGGCCGTACTCGACCACGTCGCCGGGCGCGCGCAGGTTGAGCGGGTCCAGCACGAGGTACTCGTCCTCGTTGAAGAGGTGCTCGAGCGCGGCGCCCAGCGGCGGCACGCAGCTCAGGATGCCGTGGCGGCCGTTCTTCTCGTAGTAGCCGATGCCCAGGCCCGTGGCGGAAGACGAAGAAGAAGCCGCGTCTTTCGCGTACGCCGACGGCGCCACGAGCCGCACCTTCTGGCCGTAGCGCAGCGCCAACACGTCCACGTCGCCCATGCGTCTGCGTGCGGAGCGTGCGTCTACAGCCACGTGGAGATGGCGACGCGCAATGCCGCCTTGCTGGCTCTGTGTTGCTCGTAGCTCTTCAGATCAGCTGGGGGAGGTGAGGGCGACGGACAGGCGACGTGGCGCTGGCGTAGGTCATAATCCAGCGATCTCATTGGAGGATATTGTTTAACGCACGATGATTGGCGGATATTCAGATGTAGGTTCAACATCGTTCTTCGTGCGACCTTCGCGCGACATGCGACGAATCATGCGTGTGGCTGCTGGCCTATCAAAGGCTCCATCGACACGGTATCCCAGGACCTACAAAGGAAAATGATGCTGCGTCGAGTGGCGTCTGCGCGCGCTGGCGGCGCCTACAGAGCCGCGCTGCGCGTGCAACATGCACGCATCGCATCCGCGCGATCCCCTCTCGTCGCCTCGGCGTTTGCGTCGCGATCCGTCGACTGGCTGCCGCGTACGAGCTTCCTGATTGACACGCGTGCCATGGCCACCGACGCCTCGGCTTCTCCGTCTTCTGACGCGCCTGTGGACGCCGCGCGCCAGGCGCTGGTGACGCAGCTGCGTCCGCTCTGCAGCGCGCTGTATCCGGAGCACCGCACGGCGTCGACGTCGCCCGAGTCGCTGCTGGCGACGTGGCAGTCGCAGATCTCCGCGCTGCTGGCGAGCGAGTCGGTGGCGTCGCAGCCGCAGCTGCTGCACGAGATCCAACTGGCGTACGAGCAGGGCGTGGCCATCGCGTTCAAGCAGCGCGAATTCGAGCTGGCGCAGGGCCTCGTGGACCAGATGAAGGCGCTCGGCGTGCCGCTCCATGACGAGCTCTACGTGTACCGCATCCGCGCCGTGCCGCTCCAGTGGCTCGGCCGCGGCAAACCCATGACGCTGGACGAGCTGCGCCGCGTGGAGCTCGGCAGCAACTGGGAGCACGCGCTGCTGGAGCTCGTGCGCACGGAGGAGCAGCCGCACTACCGCAAGTCGTCGCTCGAGCGCGCCGAGTTCCAGCGCAACGTGCGCCAGGGCGTGGCGTCCATCCTGGCCGAGTACGAGGCCGACGTGCCCAAGCACAGCCACAGCATCCTGCCCTACAATGCCGCCGTGCGGTGCCTCGCAGCCAACGGACTGCCGTTCTCCACCATGCTGCGCGTGCTCAACGAGATCCCCAAGGACTCGAACGCGCGCCGCACGCTCAACACGGAGACTTTCGTGTCGCTGCTCGAGGGCGCGCGCTGGCAGGACATCCCGCTCACGCTCGAGCGACTGGGCAAGTCGAACGTGCGGCCCTCTGGCGGCAAGGGCGCGACGCAGGATCCGCAGGACGCGCGCGCGCGCAGCCGCATGGCGGCGCAGATCTGGGACTCGGCCATGCGCGCGATCTGCAACTCGATTTCCGAGCGGTTCTTCCCGACCAAGCGCGAGTTCATCCAGAAGCGCCACATCCGCGACCTCCAGGCCATCTACATCGACGTGGAGGCGCAGCTGCAGCGCATCTTCCCGGAGGAGCGCTTCGCGACGCTCGAAGACCACACGGCCGTGTACGAGACCCGCGTCAAGGCCGCCGCGCTGCTCGGACTGCCGCGCCAGGTGCACACGCTACTGGACGACTACAAGTCGCTCGCGCCGCTGGACGCCGCGTCAGCCAACGAGCTGAGCAAGAGCGTGTTCCTCAAGGCGCTCGAGATCTTCCCGTCCGTTGGGCTCAAGCGCATCGCGCTGTCGGAGATCGAGCGAGTGACCACGCACCGCGACGTCACCACGTCGCCAGAGGTCGCGGAGCTCAAGCAGGCCGTCAAGAGCGCCGCTGACGAAGTCGCTACCAAGAAGCAAGAGCTGGCGGACGCGGAGAGCGCTGCTCTGGAGACCAAGACCGAAGCTGCTCGTGAGAAGATCCAGACGTCGAGACGTGAGCAGCGTAAGGCACTGGACGCGCTGACGAAGCTCAAGAAGCAGCTCCACGATGCGACCCACACGCGTGCGCGGGAAGTCGCGGTGCAGAACCGTCTGCGTGCGGCCGACCGCTCGATCGAGATTATCCTGGAGCACCTCACGGCCACGACCGACGACGGCCAGCAGATCGTGCCGCTGGAGAACGTCGACGTGGCCGCGGCGGTCATGGCCCAGTACATGACGGCGGCCAACCGCTACGCCGGCCGCATGACGGAGACCACGCGCGACCTCATGGCCGCCGAGATCATGCGTCGCGTGGACGCGCTGCTGGACCTCGTGACGGCGAACGCCGACCTCTCGGCGGACGAAGAGAAGATCCGCGAGATCTTCTCTCTCGCCATCAAGGCGGCCGCCGAGTTCTGGCGTGAAGAGGACGTCGTGCGTCTGCTGGACCGCAAGAAGCAGGTGCTGGGCGCGAAGCAGCTCGACGTGAAGGACTACGACCGACTCGTGTTCCTGCGCGCCGTCGCACTGGATCTGGGCAGCGCGTACGACGTGCTGCAGGAGATGCACTACGCCGGCACGGCGCCGACGGCCACGACCATCCACCGCGTCGTCACGGGCGTGCTGCTCAAGCTGTACGGCACCCACACGAAGGGCGGCTTGAAGAAGAAGGCCAAGGTCGCCGGGCCCGTCCACGACGACCACGACTTCGACGGGGACGAGGATGCGGACACCGACTCGACGGACGCGTTCGAAGAGGAAGACGCTGCCGCCGACCAGTCGTGGAACAACGGCCCGAGCCGCCTCGAGGACGTGCCGAGCTTCATCCAGGAGTGGTACAACCTGTACCGCGTCAAGCCCATGGCCAAGACCGTCGTGCCCGTGTTCGCGCGGCTGCTGGCCAGCAACAACGTGTGGGAGGTCAAGCGGCTGCTGCAGATCCTCGAGTCCATGGACGGCGGCCTGTCGCCCGTGACCGAGTTCTGGCTCGAGAAGCGGCTCGACGCCATCGGCAAGAGCCTCGACGACCTGCGCTACGCGCCGCGGGGCTGAGCTGCTTCCGCCGGCGCCCGTCAGCGCCACGTTAGATAGAGACAGACAGAGCCAGAGGGGGACACACACAGAACAGGAAGACGTGATTTTTTTTTAAATGGGCATGATGGTGATGATGTGGGCTGTCTGGAGTGAGAAAGGCAGCGACTTCTAGACCTGGATCTCGTCCAGCGACGTGGATAAATAGCCGCTGATGGCCTGGACCTGTGCATTTCATTTCATCACTCGGCGTCAGTCGCTAATCCTGAGCTCAAACCATCACGCTTCCACTGCACGTGCCTTGGCCTTGAGCAGACCGGCAGAGGCGTCGCCGTTCGAGTACGCGCACACCAAGAAGTTCTTGCCGGCCGCCGAAAGCGCGATGCGTCCTCGCTGCAGTCAAGGAATCCCAGTCCACGGTCTCCGTTAGTCGTGTGCCTGTCGCCTTTCTCAGATGGATCTACAGCACCTCCAGCTCCACAACCATGGCCTTCAGCTCGCTCTCCTCGGGCACGAGCTCTCGCCCCGCGTGCAGGTACTCGCCCCACGTGTGGGCGGCGATGGCGCCGATCACCTTGTGGTCCACGGCCGAGCCCACGAGGCCCATGAGCGCGCCGTCCAGCGTCAGCAGCCTACAGAAGACTCAGGGTATCAGCAGAGGCAGAGGAGGTTACGCAGAGGGGTACGCTGGACTGTACATGGAGGCCGTGACGCCGTCGCCGATGATCTGGCCCAGCACGTCCGGCAGCACCTTGGCGCGCAGCATCTTCTTCGAGTGTTGGGCTCATCAAGGCGAAGAGCGCATTCGCCAAGTCCTTTATAAAGGTTTTTAGAGGTGGTACTTGCAACAATAGAGGGGATTCGCGTAGTTTGATTATGTGGTCCACATGGAATGTAGCCATCTAACCCCGCCTTTCCCATCGTGTCGTGAGGGCTCTTCGTCCAGTGGGGGGCAGAGGCGTCCGCTCCTGAGGCTGTGCACTCGGCGACAGTGCGCTCTCGGAGAGTCTCTTGAAGGCGGTGTGTCGGTGGCTTCCAGCGGGCAGCAAGCACACTTGAAGAGACTTCTGGCTGCGAGGGCTTGGCGCCTGGCGCGGCAGCAGCAGTGGAAGCGCGGACGCTTGGTTGCTGGAGACCGGCGGCAGACTCGTAGCCACGCCGAACGCCTGCTTGCGGAAGAAGTTGCTCGAGGCTTCGTGCCACGCTGAACGTTCGTCTCTGTCAGAGTCGCGAGGAGGATCCTGTCGTGACGAGTGGCGACGGCGCTGTCGGAGCCAGTCGTCCGCGTGCTGGACGCCCGCAGGACACCGCTTGGCCTTCTTCGCGTCGACTTCAAAGACAACTGTCGGGTACAAGCGAGAGAGCTCCGACTTGTTCAGCTGCGTCTCACCGAGGGGATTCAGCCGATCGCTGAGCGCCATTCCATCTCTCTTAGCGGAGACCGTCGCGGGTGACGCGGCAAGGGGCCGTGATTCCAGCCACGTATCAGCCTCAGTGTCCAACTTCCTCGGGCTCTGTGGAGTGACGAGTCGCCGCCGCCGTTGGAATCGAACTGCCGGACTCCCAGGCGAGATCGTAACGAGACTCAGTTGTTGCTGCCGCAGTTCGTCAAAGGCCTCATCCACGTGTGGCTTCGTCGTGATGTGGCGATTGGCGACCACGTGAGGAGCTCCGTTGGGCTGCACTGGAACCAGTGGGTACACGCAGTCTCGCGTCGTCAGCGCTTGTGGTCTAGTCTCCACAATGGCTGTGTCTTGCGAAGCTGCCAGCCTCATGCAAACCACGTTGGCGGCGCGCATGGCCCGCTTCTCCTGCAGGATCTTCTTCACTTTGGTTCGTGCGATTGTTCCTCTCACAAACGACTGCAGCTTGACGACGTTGCGAACGCCCTTGGACGCGTTCGTGAAGCCCACGACCTGCTTGACTTGCTTTCTCGCGCGGTAGCCTCGGAAGAACTGCTGGATCTTGACTGCACTGGCGAACCGCTGCCTGAAATTGACCACGTCGCTCTGTAGCAGCGTGTGGTGGAGTCCAACACCTCCGTTTCTTCCCATTGCAGTCTGTGGCTGCTGCGGCACGATCTCCACGACCATCGACCGTCGCCGCTTCTGGCGTTTCTTGGTGTCAATGCGCTGTTGTATTCGGGCACGCAGTCGGTGGCTGCGGATGGCTCGGACGATCACCATGACGGCGTTGCGTCGCCTCTTGCGCCACCTCCTCGCTAGAAACCGACGCGTTGCGCGCTGCAATACAAGCGTCGACCGGATCTGGCGCCTTCGCTCGCGGTGCTGAGTGAGCGCCTCGGACAGGCGGTGGACTTTGCGCAAGTGGTGGCCGCGGAACAGCGCCTGCGTTCTGCTGATGCCCTTCATGACCTTGAGTATGTCGGCATCTGCGAACAGCGCAGCGATGATGGGGTCCTCCTGCGGAGCTTCCGGTTCCGCGTCTTCTTCCACGGGGACGAACTCGGAGTCTTGCGGTGGCTCGGTCTCCTGTGGGTCGTTGGGAGGCTGAAAAATGGGCACGTAGCGAGGTGGCTTGGGACGAAGCGGCGGTGGCACGGGGACAGCCGTCGCCTGGTACTCGAGCTTTTCGTTCATCATGTTGAGTAGCTCAATGGCGCTCTTCGCCTTTTCTTCTCGCGCCTTGGCGATCGACTCGACCTGTGCAAGCAGTCTGAGCTTGTTGTCGAGTAGTTGCTATTCGACACAAAACGAGTCAGTCCTCTGGCCACACGAACTAGTGAATATGAGACCGTACCGCGACGTGGCTCGTGAAAAGGATCATCTTCTGCTCGTCCTTGGCGCTGAAGCCGATACGTGCTCGTTGCTGCACGGCTTTCGTCCGCAGCAGCTTCATTTCGATCTCTTCATCGCCCGTGAGAGCCCTCGGCTCACCTTGCTCTGTGATTTTTGGGTGCGTATCTTCAGTGTGGGAAGGCTCAGTCCCACCGCTGCAGTCAGGATCGATGCGGTTCAGCAGCTACAGAAAGCCAGCCACATCGTCAGGTATAGTGACCGACTACCAAATACATTGTTAGTGGTAGAACCTGGATGACGCCAACCGTGCGATGATGCAGAGTGACTGGTGCGACGATCATCGAGTCCATCGTCACGTCCTTGGGCACGTCGTAGTCGCGGTGGAAGGCCTTGTGCTGTCCACTCAAATCTTCAATCAAACCGCCGCCTCAACCTTCCCCCGACGGTCTCACTTACCAGATTTGGCTCCTGCATTCTCAGGCACCGCCGCTGCAGAAAGCACGCGCTGACGACGCCCATGACGGGCGGGAAGCTGAGCTCTTCCTCGTGGTCGCCGAGCGCTCCGTCCGCACTGGAGACGTGCGCACTCAGCAGATTCGTGCTCTTCTCGTACATGAACACGACGCAGCGCTCGGCGGGGATCACTGCCAGTGCGTTATGTGAGACCACGACCAGTAGATCAGGGATGCTGATCTGCGCGAGCTCGTGGTTCTGCGGCCAGTGGAGCCCATGGCCGACGCTGGCGGATGCGACGACAGGGACGGTCTCAGATGCCGGCACTGGCTCGGCGGCTTTGCCCGCAGAGTCCTCATGGCCGCGAAGTGGTCGTGGGTGGCCGCCACTGTCGCTGGTGTCCTTCTCGTCGTTCACCATATTCCCCTCATGGTGATCGTCCTGTTCGCGAACGAATGCTGCGTTCTGCGGTAGCAAAAATAGAACTGCGTGGGAACAAGCTACTCTCGTACCTGATTGGCTGAAAAAATCGTTCGATTTCGAACTTTGGTGGGCGTCGAAGGGAAAGAGGTAAAGTGACTGCCCTGGCAGCTAGGCCTGTGGACCACTTATTGTGCTCTCTCACTCTCTCTCTCAGGTTCCATAGGAGAACATCTCGTCTCTTGTCCTCTTCGCGAACTGTCCATCATAACACTTAGCAAAGCCAGTCTTGTCTCTTCACAGGTTTGCATTCATTCAGGTCACTCCGCATCTCTGTATCTCTGTCGGTTCTCTCTATCTCTTCCGTGCGAGCGTGCGCTGCTTCTCGGCGTGGACCACGATCTTCTCGTCGCGGGCCAGTCCCTTGCGCTTGCGCACGGCCTCGATGTACTTGCGCACGTAGTTGTGTTCGTAGATGCGCTCGCCCAGGTCCTCGCGCTCTTCTTCGGTCTGCGGCTGGAAGTACGGGTCCATGTCCATGACCATCCAGTGCGAGAACACGAGCTGCGGGTTGCTGGCCGCGCCCGACGTCTGGATGAGCAGGTCCGTGGCGAACCCGAAGCTCTCGACCACGGGCAAGTGGGCCTTGATCGTGAACAGCGCCGACCCGTCCGACAGCTCCTCGGAAAACACGTCGCCGCGGCGCTTGGCGATCACGCTGTACAGCTTGCCGAGCTGCTCCGCGAGACACTGGACCGTGCACTCGTACACGGCCTCCACGAGCCGCACGGGCTGCTTGATGAACGCCACGCGGCACGCCGTGCGCATGGTCGACATGACCTGGCCGCTGAGCGGGCCGTACTTGTTGGGCGCGTCGAGGATGTCGGACGCCGAGACGGCGGTGGCTGGTTCGGTCGTCGTGGCAGCAGCCGCGTTGTCCTGCTCGCTGGCGTCGTCCGACGTGGCAGCAGCGGCCGTGGCAGTGCGCTCGTTGTACACGACGTTGTCGACGACGAACGCCACGCCCCACACTGGCTCGTCACATAGCGGACCGGCGGCGGCCGCCATTTGGAAGCCCGTGACAATCGAGTTCTCGAGGCGGCGAATCAGATCGGTCAGCGGATGCTGAGACGCTGCCACCGGCTCCGCGTCCTTGCGGAACAGCGTCGCGTTGGTCTGGTAGTCTGGGATATTGTTGATGAGCATGTTGGGGCCCACGCGACGCGGCCCGAAGCTCCAGATGCGGTCGAGCGGCAGCGTTTTCCAGAACGCGTCGTTCGTGGACGCGTGGAGCAGCTCCTGCAAGCGGTGGGTGAAGCTGGAGGCCGACGAGGCCTTGGCCGTCGCAGTGGCCAGCGCAGCCGCCGACGACGCTTCGTCCTCGTCCTCGTCCTCCTCGACTTGCTTGTCGCCACGCGTCTTGCTGGCGTCGAGTAGAACACGCAGCTCGTCGACGTGTTCTTCCAGCAGCTTGGCCACGCTCACTGGCAGAGGCAGCGCACGGATCTTGAGCGTCAGCGAACCGTCCTGGGTGGTTCCGTACGCGATCTTGGGGTCGGTCTCCGTCTGCGGCGACTGGTCGTTTGAGCCACTCGCAGCGGCATCCAGCGTCTCCGCTGTCTGTGAATTGGCCAGCAACTCCCGGAACACGACGCTCTGCTGTGGGGACGGCGTACCGGCAGTCGCGGCGTCAGCGACGCTCTCCCGGAAGCCCACAAGTGGCTCCGACACGCGCACCGCGACCTTGGCGAAGCGCTCCTTCAGGTCCTTGATACACCGCTCCAAGTGCAGCTCTCCGAGCGCGACGATCACGTGCTCGCCCGTCTCCTGGACCTGCACTTCGACCGTCGGATCAGAACGGTACAGACGCTGGAGACCGGCCTCGAGCGCCGCGAAGTTGCGTGGGTCCTCTGGCTCCACGGCCACTCGCACGATCGGCTTGGCCTGGTACGGCATGCGCGTGAGCGACGGGCACAGCAGCGTCGACGACAGCGTCGCGGTCTTGAGCACGTTCTCCTGCAGGCCGACGATGCCCACGATGTTGCCCGCAGGCACTTCGTCCAGCGCGTGGAGCTCTCGGCCCATCATCATGTACGTGCGGAGCTGGCCTTCACCGACGCGGGAAACGTGCTTGACGTGCTTGAGGATCGCGGCCTCGTCCGTCAGCGCCTGCAGCTCCTCGGGGAGCCCCTGGAACTTGGGATCCAGCACGTACACCGGAGCGCCGGCACGCAATACGCCGCTGTACACTCGGCCCATGGCGACGTACACGTTGTCGTCGGCCGCGAGTCCCTGCTGGTAGAAATCCGACAGCACGTTGGCTTCGACCGAGATCATCTTGCACACAAACACGACCACGGGCGCCTCGCTGGTCGTGCCGCACTTCTCCATCGACTCGAACACGCTGCGCTGCGGCGAGGCCACGGGGATCAGCGCGTCGCTGGCGAAGCCGCACAGCTTGGCGGCGCGCTTCTGCTGCGCGACGAGCGGACTTGGCAGCGCGCGCGTGACCATCTTGAGCACAGTCGTGGCGAGCGGCAGCCACTTGCGCATCACGGCCTGGATCGTGAGCTTGCGGTCGCTGTGCTTGAGGTCGCGGTCGCTCACCTGCTTGGCCACGCGCAGCTGCCTGGTGAGCTTGCGCATGGTCTCGAGGTCGGCGTCGCTGGTCACGGGCGCGTTGAGCGTGTTGTACGCCGTCCAAATGGGCTCGAGGATGAACGCGCAGAACATGGTCTGGCTGCTGGACGTCGGCGCCTTGGTCACGATCTTCTTGAGCTTGGCGTTGTAGTAGTGCTCGCCCCAGAGCGCCTTGCGCACGACGCGGAATGGCAGCTCGAGCTTCTTGGCGTACAGGTGCGCGAAGAAGCCGATGTTGAACGCCCAGCCGTCGAACGCGCTCGCGAACAGCACGTTGCCGTTCACGGGCGAGAACAGCAGCTCGTCTTCGAGCGCCGTGACTTCGTTCGTGATGGCTTCGTGGTCGATATCCTGCTCCTTTTGCCGCTTTTCTTCCTCGGTCTCTTCACGGTCTCCGTTATCTTTGTCTTCGTCGTCCTCGGCCTCGTGCCGGGCCAGCACTTCGGCGCGGATGAGCGCGCTGAGCACGGCGTTGGCCTGCTCCATGATGCGGTTGAGCCGCTCGCAGGCCTCGTACGGCGACAGCTGCAGCTCGAAGATCAGGCGGTCCATCTTGTTGATCACGAGACACGGGCGGATGCCCTCCTGCCACGCCTGGCGGATCACGGCGATGGTCTGCGCGCACACGCCCTCGACGGCGTCGATGAGCACGAGCGCGCCGTCGCAGAGCCGCACGGCCGTCGACACGTCGAACGAGAAGTCCACGTGGCCGGGCGAGTCCACGAGGTTGATCAGGTACGGCACGGGCTCGGCCGGCGCGTCGTCCTCGGCGGTGGCAGTGGGGGGACCCGTGGGCGTCGGCTCGTTCAGGAAGAGCAGCGAGATGGCGGACGACTTCATGGTGATGCCGCGCGCCTGCTCCTCCTCCGTGTTGTCCAGATACCGCACCTGCGCAGCAGCGAGAAACAACGGCGTTAATGACAGGAGAGAAGATGCGAGAGGAAGTGGAATGAGAGAGTCGGACTTTGCCGGCGAGCTTCTCGGAGATGATGCCGTTGGCCGAGACCAGCGAGTCGCTGAGCGTGGTCTTGCCGTGGTCCACGTGCGCCAGGATGCAGATGTTGCGGATGCGCTCCGTGGAGCGCTGCAGCGCCGCCAGTTGCGCCGGCGTCACGCGCAGCGTCATGATGATGGCGGTGGGTTGAAAATGGAGAGCTACGATGGGCGATGGCTGGGCGGCAGCGTGACGGTTAGGAACGCAATTGCGGATAGGAACAGGTTGAGTCCGTGAAAGTGGATTTTTAGTAGAGTATTATATTTGGGGGGTTTGGGGGAATATGGCTACATCTTGGGTCAATCTCTCAGCATCCATCTTTCAAGAGGAGGAGAGGAACGCTTCTCTGCAGCAGCGAATGGCGAGCAAACCTCCACGTCTGCAGCAGCACTCACCAAGTTCT
>JAADXN010000908.1:0-13503 GCA_023337875.1 Pythium apleroticum | reverse complement strand
TCCCCACCGGACACCCCAGAATTGGCCCGTCAGCCTACGAGCCAGCGCACCGATCGCCCTACACCCATGGGACTAGCCCGACCCTCCCTACCTAAGAATAGCTACCCTACTTACTCTAGACGCGGGTTCTTGTCGGAAACTTGACTTGAGCAGCTCGCCGCGGATTCTCAACTGACTGCGGCCCCTACAGCTGCCACACTTCACGAGGACGCCCTCCTCGGCGGCCAGAACACCCGTGGACCCTCGCCAGCCTCCCAGAGGACTGGCTCGATCGGTGGTCCACACGGACCCCACGCTCGCGAGGCTCGACAGACGGTGACCCCTTTTCCCGCAAAAGGGGTCATGACCCGTTTTTCCGAAAAGGCGGTCACTGCGGCCCGGGGGTCACTGGAACGGGGAACCGGCGATGTCACTGGGGAACCTGCCTCAGAGCATCTCCACCGGTGCACGGTGAATCAGCACGGTACAACTTCTGTTACCGTCCTAAATTCTCGTGCCGGTAATTTTGATGTGTCGGTTTTCCACCGGTACACGGTATCCAACACGGCATCTTGGAGTGCGCTGGACATCGACCAAACGAAGAGGAGAAAGCGAAATGGACCTCCGACAGCTCTGCTGTGGGGTGTGTGCCGATGCCACAGACGAGTACAACCGAGCAGGTGTATCCACGGCCACCAAATCCATGAAACGCGCGTGATCGTGGATACGTTTGGGGTCGAGTATTGTCCTTTGCGTCTAAATTTGCCGGTCCAGCGAGGTCGGCCTTCAATCCAAACCAGCCGGAAAATCTATCGAGACCACAACACGCCGTATCATTGGTTCAAATAGAGTCTCCAAAATGATCGTGATTGGTCAAAATGCACCTCACTGTCGTGCCGCACTTCCACAAGAAGCTTCACAGTGAACGAGATGGAGGAGGCGGCAACACGGCAACATGCGCATCCAAATGCGGTATACCACTGCTTGTACGGCTACTACCGACTTGGCTACACTCGCGCCGAGCTCGCACTGATCTACAACAAAAGCGAGCGCACCATAACCAACTGGATCCAAGTGTACGAGACGAAAGGGGTGTTTGAACGCGCCAACAAGGCAAGAGACAGGAAGTTCAACGAGGAGCATCGTGAGTGGCTCGTGAAGTACTACACCGCGAAGCCTCTCTCCTATCTCGATGAGGCCCAATCTGCGTTCAAGCGCACCTTCAGCATCGACATCGCGACATCAACAGTGTGGAGGATCATCCATGAACAAGGCCTGACCTGGAAGGTTCTTGAGAGGCGTGCTATGCACATCAAAGAGATGGATGTGTTCCGTTTTGCTGAGGAGCTGAGCCACATTGACTGGAACCACCACAACGTGGTGTTTCTCGACGAAGTGTCTTTTGATAACCGTGGTATGGTGCGCAAGAGAGGCTACGCGCTCAAGGGTAAGACCGTCGCGATTCGTGGCGACTTTCAGCGCAAGCCCAGAGTTTCTCTCCTCGCTTTCATCGGCGTGAATGGGCTGATTGACTACTTCGACACTCCCGGCACCTTCGATCGGATCGAGTTCTTCAGATGCTGTCAAGATTTCGTCCACTCCAAGCGGTCAAACGTGCGTCTCTACCCCGGACCCAACTCCGTTTGGATACTGGATGGTGCTTCCATCCACCGCCATCCCGACATCGTGCGCTACCTGAGAAGTGTGGGTGTAGTGCCGATTTTTCTTCCCGCCTACTGCCCGTTCTACAATCCTATCGAGTATCTATTCGGCTACGTGAAGAAGAGCTTTCAGCGACACTACAGCAAGTCCAGCGGCCGTGATCTCCTCCCATTTGTCGTGGAGATCTTACAACGTTTTCGGAACTTCAACATGGCGCGTGTGTTTGAGAGGTGCGGTTGGAAGATTCAGGGTGTCTTCGACCCTGCAGAGCCCCTACGTCGAGAGCGTAGCCGTGGTCGCGAGGAGGAGGCAGAAGAAAACCTGGGATTCCGCGTCCGAGAGAATATTGCGTAATGAAATGAGTTTCTCAAGTGCTTGGTGTCGTTTCCAATAAATACGAATTTACCCAGGCTCTGTGTGTGATATTGAAAATGAATGCACCGGTGTGTATGCACCAATGTGGCTGTTGCTGATTCTACTCCTCATGTTCGTGATCTTGGAGGTTCTCCATGTGCGAAGCTGGATCCGGGACATCTCCTCGTGCTGGCGGCGGCATGTTCCTTTCAAATCCCTCTAGAACTCTCTTTCTGGTGTGCAGGTTCTGCTTACACATCTTTAGACGATGGCCGTAAGCTTCCCAGTCTTGCTCGAGGGCAGCAAAGTCCGCCAGCGAAGCATCCACGGCGTCAATAGCGATGGTTACCGAGCACGAAAGACGTGCGAGATGGCTGTCGACACGGCGCGTTGATGCTGACATCAGGTTCGCCACCTGGCGCGGTGGTGGCTCTCGGATTGCGGCATCCCACGAAGCATGATCCCGCGATGTGACTTCGGCCGCCCACATCCTCCATACGACTGCATCTGCGTCGAAGCGCTCTTCCCAAACTTCTTTGAGCTGACCAACCACATCACGCTGGCAGCGATCAGATGGAGCGCCAGCACGATCAGTCTCCGGGGCGTCGATGCACTGCCGCTTAAAAGCCGTCAGGTCTGCCGCAGTCGCGATAGCAGTGCCGTATTCGTAGATGAGTACCTTGCCAGTCTCCTGCCGGTTGGCTTGGAGGAACTTGCACCATGCTTGGTCCGTCTTGGTGCTGTCAACAACGTGGTTCTTGAACTTGAACTGTATCACCCGCATCCAGTCTTCCACTGCCTTCTCCTGTCTTGTCCACTGGCCATCGGCCCCTCGCACAGCACGACACTTGATGTGCGAATTGTAGGCTTCCCAGAGCTTCTCGAGAATTGCACGAAAGCTTGCCCCAGTGAACACGGCGGCTTCTAGCATGACGCCGGTCGAGTCCTTCTGCGAGAGCGTGCGTTTGATCATGGGCTCGACAAGCAGCTGAAATCGGCGATCCTGGGATTGGGTTGGGCGAGCTGGCGTGACAGCGACGACTGAGTCTTGCGTCGCGCGCGCCGATGCAGTGGGTCTGGCTCGAGGCGCTGGGGACGCACGCGCAGTCGCACATCCTGTGGCGCTGGCGCGTTGGGCTGGCGAGACGCGTGCAGAGTAAGGTGGTACAGGGCTTGATCTTGTCGGTGTGCGTACACGCAGCTGGTACGGTGAAGCACGGCCGCTGGTGTTGCCTGAAGGGGGAGTGACAGCGATCGCTTCCATGATGGAATGTCCCCCTCCCAGTTTTGGATGGAGATCAACCTCCGTTATGCGATACAATTATTCTATTAGAGAGGTTGGAGTGGTTTCCCGCTGATTGATCGGAGCGGTTTGACCAAACCAACGCGGAAAATTCCGACAGAACGCACGCGCGGGCCTCCAGCGCCATACAGCGATCAACGCAGAACGTGGTTTCCCTGGTTCGTTGGATTGCACGCACTAGGTTTGGGAAAATTGCCCAGTGGCGTGGCAAGAGATGTACCAGGATCGTAGCGGGGATCGCTTGGTGATCATGGAAGCCGTTGCAACGAAAGATCTGTGGATCTGGCACTGTTTTGCAGGTGTACCTGGCTCCAACAACGATATCAACGTTCTCGGTCGTTCGACGCTCATCCTCGACTGGCTCCAAAGCGAAGCATCCAAGCTCGAGTTTACGGTGAACGGTACGCGCTACGACTCAACTATCTACTGTGTGGTGGTATTTATCCATCGTACTCCATCTTCATGAAGACAATCAGCAACTCAGCCTATCCGAAGCAGCGTTTTTTTTTCAAAGAAGCAAGAAGCCGTTCGAAAGGATGTCGAGCGCTGCTTCGGCGTTCTGCAGGCTCGCTTCGCCATCTTCGCACAACCTGGGCGGATGTCGGACGTTGAGATGATGCGCACTGTCTGGTATGCGTGCGTGATCATGCATAACATGATCATCGACGATGACGCTGCGACTGGCGAAGAAGAAGAAATCGAACTGGTCCCGTCGAGTGTGCTGCCCTAGCTCCACTGACCTTTGACCGACTTCTCATTGAGATGGATGCCATTCAAGATCACACCAACTACCACCAACTCCAAGCTGATTTGATTTAGCATCTTTGGCAAGAGAAGCAACGCCACGACATGTTTGCTGACCACTAAAACAGAAACACGAATAAACTGCACTGACCGCTACTGACTGCCTTCCATCTCTTCTTCCTCCTCAATCAGAATGGCCAATTGACCCACAACACCTTCGGTGGTCACGACTTCATCGGTCTAGACATCGTTGGCACCTGCAGCACTCGGCTCGTCTTCCTTCTCTTCGTCACTCGGAGCCATCGCCTCCATTGCTTTGCGTGGCGTGCTTGCAAGAACTGCGCAGCTGTACGATCCAGGCCGTTGAGCGGGATCGCGAACAGAGCCATGATGTTCGCTTCCTTCAGCTCCGCCGTGCGACATAACAAGCGGTTCTCTTCCAATGCGCGGCCGCTTTTTGGCATAATTCGTGATAGATCTGTTGAAAATAGCCTAAAAACCCACGACGGAATAAATTCCCAGCTGGTGGTCAACACTTGATGCATAGTAAGCTTGTGTATGATCCTGCCGAGCATGTGGGCAACATGAAAGATATGTCGGCGAATGCCAAAGCTTTGTTTAGAGGTATCGTGCGTGGGAAACGGTCGAGTGGAAATGGACGTGAGCGGGACAACAAATCTCTTTTTTATGTTTAGCCAATCTGGTGTCAAATGAAAAACGGAAGGAGGGTCACAATACGGAGATGTCGTATCGGACGCAGCACATGCCGAAACTGATATGCACCTTTTCGCAGATCCACGCGTGTTTTTTGGATTACTTTCAAAAACAACTATGAACCGATTGGTCTCCCGTGTACCTACCTATACAGACCTGGTAAAAATCTTCAGATCACCGACAATGCTTCGGCTGGTCGTTGTGCTCTTCCGTAAGCTTTTTGTCTCATTAATGAGGTTTGAGGAGATGAGCAACAAACCACCTCGAGTATGCGTAATCGTGTTGTAGAGGAAACGACACGCAAATCCGTGAGACTTTGCTCGCTCTTAACTATGGAGAGGTGCAAGAACTGGCGCGACAGGAAAATCCGTGGGCCAGGACACGAATGGTTTGCATTGGCTGAATATCGTGTCTACAAATCTCAAACGTGGACAAAAATGATGAATGACAACGAAAGATGGTATATTAGGGTGTTTCAAACCTGGCCTCAGCCGTGGCAAAAGCGCAAATCGGCACAATGACTTGCCGAAACATACTCGACGTTGATTGGCTACTGAAAGAGAAACTTCGAAACCCCAGATTCCTCTTTGACATAACGGCAGAATGGCAAGAAATCAAATCGGAGCGGCAGAAGCGGAAATAGGCACTGTGAGTGAGCGGCAACGACGACTGTCTTACTACACCCCATCCTGAGGAAGCTGCTGAAGGCATAGCTCGTAGACTACGTCACGAAAGAGCCATCTCGTTGCCCCAGTGCGTCATTGACTTACCGCCGATGTCGTCACGCCAGCGACGGATGTTGTCTGGCGCGGTTACCCGTCGAATAAGGCTGCGGGCTGCAGCGCTTACCATCAAAACCGTCATTTTCCACGAGACTGGTCGTTTGCGCTCTTTACCTTTACCGCTCTTGCTTCTGGAGCTTCGAGGCTGCGGTGCGCTCCTTGATCACTGCCTTGCGTTGTTGATGGAGCGGCCGATGCACTTGCGAACTGCGTCGGGTGCTCTCTGTTCAAAGGTCAGGTTCTCCGGAAGCTCTTGGACAAAGAGGAAGATGCAAAGTGAAGTATATTAGGAGGCTTACAACACAGTACCGCCTATTTGCGCTCCAGCCCTTGCTGATGAGCGCGCTTTTCCGTTTCCTATGCATTGGGCGCCCCGTGCCCCTTCATGTGCAGCACTTGGGAACTTTCTCCTGTGACGCGCCGCAGTCCCCGCGGAGTGGTTACGGTTACTCTAACGCAGAGTAACCCGTCCTTCCAACACTCCTTCCCGCTCCACGGGGGCTGTTTACACGTCGCAGACGCCCTGCTCACTTGAGTCCGATCATGGCTCTCAACTCGCGGAGTCGTGGCGCGGCCACGGCCTTGGTCAGCACGTCAGCTTGCATGTTCTTGGTGTCGACGTACACCGGCTGCAGGATACTTTTGCTCCTGTAGTCGCGCACAAACTTCAACTTGACGTCCATGTGCTTGCTCTGTGCCGAGCTCGCTTCGCTCTCCACTTGCTTGATAGCAGCTTGATTGTCCATCTCCATCCTCATCGGAGTCTCGACCTTGAGCCCGATCTCCTCACTGAGCTGGCGGAGGCCCAAAATCTCTTTGGCACCGGCTGCCGCCGCCGTAAACTCGGCCTCGGCAGTCGACAGCGCCACGGCACCTTGTTTCTTGGCCTGCCATGCGACCAACATCCCGTTGATCTTCACCATCACGCCGCTGGTCGACTTCCTGTCGACGCGGTCGCCCGCGAAATCCGCATCCGTGACACTGCCGATCTGGACTTCACCGTCTTGTCCAGCGCACGGCCTCATCGTGAGCACCATGTCCGAGGACCCACTCAGGTAACGCAGGATCCGCTTGGCTAACTTCCAGTCAGCCACCGTCGGCTCGTGCGCTCGTCTCGTTGCGCGGTGCACGGCGTACGCGATGTCCGGACGTGTGTAGCGGGCAATCCACAGCAAGCTGCCCACCAGGGACTGGAACAGCTTCACTGTGGGTCGTTCCACCGTGCCGACTCCATCGGTCGGCAACACAGTCTTCTCGTCCTGCTCGCTCGGCAGCTCGTCTGCGATGGGCATTTGCACGCTGTTGGCCTTGTCGAGCTTGAACTTGACCAGTAATTCCGCGATGGTGGCGGTCTGCTCGAGCTCGTACCCACGATCAGCGTCATACACGATACCCGTGCCCAGGAACCTCTGGGCCAGCCCGAGATCCTTGAGTCCTAGCGCCTTCATGTCACCATGGAAATCATCCGGCAGCTTCGGCTTTGTAGCCGTTGCGAGCAAGTCGTCTCCGACGACTACCGTCCCAACCGCCGTCTTCTTGTAGAAGATGCACGAGTCCACAAGACTCTAGACGAAGCCTTTCTCGATCAGCGTCCCCTTGAGAAGCTCGTGCCACAATCGCCCCGCCTGCTTCAAGCCATAGAGGCTGCGGTCGAGCTTCAGCGCCAGCTCCTCCTTGCGACTCACACCATACTGTTTCAGTTCCTCGTCTGTGAACTTCATCCCCAGCGGCGGGTGTAGGTAGATGTCGTACTCGTCCTCCACACTGGCCTTGAGATAAGCCGATGGCACGTCGAAGTGCCGAGCTGGGACTCCCCACACTGCCGCTAGGGCAAACACGAATTTCGCACTGACCATGTCCATGACTGCAGCGAACACCAGGACGTAGTCACGTCCGAGCACCTGCTCGTCGCCACGTGCGACGAGTCGGGCCTTGTACCGTTCAATGTCGCCGTTCGCCAGTCTCTTCTTCTTGTGCACCCACTTGGAGTGCAGGCGCTTTATCTCGCGCGTCGCACGTACAACCGTCCAGGTCTTGTTTGCAAGCAGCGCGGCGAGCTCTTCGTCGTGGGCTTTGATCCACCACTGTCTGTCTGGTGACTTGAGCGCCTCGCTGTAACTGTTCGGATCTGGCAAGTCCTTGTATTTGTCCATGTCCTCACCAAACGCGGCCTCCATGGCCGCCAGCACGAGTGCGATCGTGCCTTGGCCGCCGCGGCTCCTTCCTCGGCCTCCTTCTGCCGAGCCGACTTCTTGCGCTGGCGCTTCGAGCGTCGGAGAGCCTTCTCCTCGTGCGTCTTGGGTTTTGACGACTTTCGCTGCTTCCGCGTCGCTGATCCGCCGTCGCTAGGCCCCTCGACGCTGTCTTCCGGCTCGTTGGCTCCCTCAGCCTTCTTCGCGTCTGCCGCCTTGCGCTGCTCTTGGCGCTCTCGAGCCAATTCCTCGAGTTCTTCTTCTGCTTCTCACTCAAGCAGTTCCTTCAGCTTCTGGTTGCCCTCCTCTGAGAGCGTCTCGAGATTCTTCACGTGGCGCGTGGTGATGACGGTCTGGTCGTTGGGCAGATATACCCGAAATCCTTTCGTCTCGTCGTTCTTCCCCACAATGTACCCAAGCTCGCCACGCTTCTTGAGCGAGTTCTTCCCAGGATCGCGGAACACCGTGCAGCTTGTACCAAAGACCACCACGTCCACGGTGGTTGGGACCTTGCCCTCCAACATCTCAAGCGGGGTGTTGCGCTGCAGGTTCGACCTCGTAGGCAGCCTATTGAGGACGTACGACGCATACTGCGCGGCGTAACCCCAGAAGTTAAGCGGCATGGTGCTCGAGAACAGCATGCATCGCACCATATTCATGATGGTGCGGTGCATGCGCTCCGCCTTTCCGTTGCCCGCTTGATTCTTGGCTTCGGTCTTCTGCCGTGCAACTCCCGTCTCCTCACAGAACAAGTCGACGTTGCTGTGCTCGGCGCCTCCGTCGGTTCGCAGCACGTGGATCCGGCAATTAAACCGCTTTTCAACCCACACCAGGAAGTGTTTGAACTTCTGCGCCGCCTTGTCCTTGGTCGGCGCGAGGAAAACACGGCAGTAGTTGCTGCGATGGTCCACGAAGTTTATCATGTACCTGTTTGCGTTGCGGTCACGGGGGGAAATCGGACCCTTTATATCGCTGCAAATCACTGCTCCCACACGGTCCGTTGGAGCACTGTCGCCCGTGTCCTGCTTGGGCTGTTCGGCACGCGTCTGCTTTCCCTCCGCACAGGTAAGGCAGTTCTTCCGCTGCGTGCTCGTTAGCTCGATGCCGGATCGCGGGTCTCGAGTCATCCGCTCAATTGTGTCGTAGCTGATGTGTCCAAACCGGTGGTGGAACTCCATCAGCGTTCCATGCTGCACGCTCCTTCCTGCCTGTGCCTCTTCCACGGCTGCCATCACGACGTCGCCGAAATCAACGCCGCCGTAGTCCACCACGCCGTCAACCACCAGAATGTCGCGCGCGACCTTCAAGTAGCACACGACCTCTCCATCACGCAGCAGCGCGTGCCTTCCATGCACCACGCCGAGGTTTCCACCACAACGCACCAGGCACCCATAAGAGATGAGGTTGTGTTTGATTTGAGACGCATACCACACGTTCGTGAGCGTCAGTCGACTCGCTTCACCGTCCACGTCGACGTAAATGTCCGTCTTCCCCTTCACAGTGGCCTCGAGCGGACTTCCGTCTGGCTGGACGAGGCGCTGCTCGTCCCCACACTCGACTTCATCGTAGAGCAGTGTGCGGTCAGCAACCAAATGGCGGCACGCACCACTGTCAAATATCCAGGCATCGTCGGGTTGCGAGTCGCCGACAGCCATCACGTGATGCTTCCCCTTGAACTGCGTGCCTTTGCCCGCGTCCTTGTCTTCTTCGTCTGGCGCCCGGCAATCACGCTTGATGTGTCCCTTCTTGCCACACTTGTGGCGCTTGCGGTCATCCTTGTTCTTGCCGTCGCTCACCGACCCCACCTGCTGACCTAATTTCTTTCGGCCCTTGCTCGTCTCGTCAATCTCTTGTGCCCAATTGACGAGTTCACTTGCCTGCACCTCGTAGTCGGTCCGTTCGCGGTCCCACTTCGGCAGCAGCAACTTCGACATGTCCTCATCGGCGTGAAGCACGACGTTTTCAAGGATCATGGACGGTGATGCGCCCGTAGCATTCCGAGCAGCGACCAAGTACAGAAAATGGTCTGTCCAGCTCCTCGTTGCCGGCTTCTTCGCGTGGAACAGCGTCGCCGTCTGCATCGTGCCCAACCTGGCGCTGAAGGTGCGCGCCATCTGCGCGATCGCATAGTCCAATGTTTCACTGGTCTTGCTCCACTGCGCGCGCTGGTTCTCGAAATACAGCGCCGCTTTCCCGCGCAGGTGCTGTCCAAGCTTCATGAGCTTGAACTCCTCCGTCCACTGGTATCCGCAGCTCTTCTCGCAAATCGCGAGTTCCTGCTTGAAGAGCTCCGCCCACTGCTTGAACGCTCTGCCCAGGCCAACGTACAGTTCAGTCCCGTCGAAGTTCCTGATACTCATCTTGGAATCCTTGTTGGGCGGCACTCTCGGGCCACCAAGCGTGTTGTTGACGTGCCCCACGGAGGATCTTGTTTGTGCACTGGGCACTTGTGCACTCGGCACTTGCGGTGACGGCGCCGACGCTGGTACTGCACTCGGCAGGGTCGGCGTTGAAAGCGTTGGTGCTGGGAACGTCGCGCTCGGCGACATTCCCGCAGCCGGACTTGGCGTTGTCGCACTCGGCGATTGGGCAGTCGGGGGCTGGGGCGGCGCGAGCTCCAAACGCCCTTGACGCCTTCCTCGTTCCAGTGCTTCCCGCACAGCCTCTTCCAGTCGTGCCTGGAACTCGGCCTCCGTCTCCTTCCTTTCCGTACTCACTTAATGGCGACGCGGGCTGAAGCCTCAGCAACTCGTGCTCACGCATCTGCTTCTGGTGCTCAGCTTCCAACTGTTCGCGTTCTCGACGCAGCCGCAGTTCGAACTCAGCAAGTTCACGTTGTTGTCGCTCGAGCTGCGCTTCGGCTGACGCACGCTGCTGCGCCTGAAGCTCAGCTTCAGTTTGGATGCGCTGGTCGACACGTTGGAGATCGGCCGCTCGCTGGACTTGCTCCTTTGCCTCTCCTTTGGGACGCAGTCTAGCGAGTTCCTGCGCACGCGCAGGTTCAGTTAGTGCCGCGGCACGCTGGCGAGCTTCATGTTCCAACTGGACCGCTTGAGCCCGTGCCTCTTGTTCCAAATGAGCGGCTCGAGCTTGTGTCTCATGTTCAAGCTGCTCAGCTCGACGCTTGGCTTCCTCAGCAAGGCGCTGCTCTGCCTGGTGATAGGCGTCGTAGTGTCTCTGCTGCTCGTCTCGGAAGCGTCGCTGGCGCGCCAGAAAGCTCTCTTCTCGCAGTCGTCTCCTTGTGCCGAACGTGTCCGCCAGATCTTCAACTCTCATCAGCTCCACCATGGTAGCGTCGAGTTCAGCTGGCGGGGTCACCAACTGTCGTGGTCCAAACGTGTTCGCTGCTGGCGGCAGTGGCGGCAATCCTAACATCGCCGGTCAGACTTCGACACCGGGCACGAGCTGCGGCGTGAGTGTCACCGCTGAGGTCAGCGCAGTTGGCGGCGCGACATGAATCGCAGCGCCCACTGGCTGGAGTTCTCGAGGGCCTTGGACGGCGACCTCTCGAGGGCCTTGGACGGCGATCTCTCGAGGGCCTTGAACGGCGACTTCTCGTGGTCCTCGTAGGGCGAGTTGGCGTTCCGTCGCGTCCAGGCGATCCGTCAGGTACTGGAGTTGGTTCAGTACGAGGGCCAGCTCTGGTCCTGGTCCACTCGTGGCGATGCATTGGGCGCCCCGTGCCCCTTCATGTGCAGCACTTGGCAACTTTCTCCTGTGACGCGCCGCAGTCCCCGCGGAGTGGTTACGGTTACTCTGACGCAGAGTAACCCGTCCTTCCAAGACTCTCTGATGCGCCGGCGGGTTGCGGGGCGCGCAGAACGCGCACTTCTTGATGCTAAGAACTTCGTTTTCTGTTGTTGTTGTTGGCGCCAACAGATGACCAAAAGTTGGTGTTTTTCCGGCTTGCCGTTATGCCGTTTGGTACGCCCGAAAGATTCATGAAATTCTGACATAAGCGCAAAAACGCAAACTCCCCTGATTGGCTAGATTTTTTATGTCATGTCGTTATGTCACTTGCGGATTCAGGTTTGAAACACCCTATTGATCTTAGCAACTGAATTCTGTTATCTCAGAAGTTGGCTTCGGAAGCGCTGCTTTGAAGCTTTTGGCGATCGTCTCTTCGCTGATGTCCTCCCACGCAGCAATGGTGCCCCGAATCATTGCCAGTCGCTTATGTGCTGCGGTGGGCGTGGGTCCGTTGTCATCCGTGAGCCAGAGCATACGCATCTTGGCCTTGAGGGGGGCATCACGCCCACGCCCAGCGGCTGGCACACAGACGTGGAGTTGGGCGGCAACGGGCAGACCGCGCACCAAGCTTCGTCGGTGACGAGTTGCTGGCCTTCGACGCTCACGTAGGCGTCGAAGTTGTCGAGCAGAAGGACGGATGGACCGTGGACCTGGAAGCGCAGGCACTCCATCACGTACGCCTTCCAGCCCACGGAGTCCATCCACCCGTTCGTCTGCACGGCGTAGTAGTGGCCGGCTGGATATGTCGGCAGCTCGGACGCCTGAATAGTCCCCCTAGTTGCGCTTTCAAAATAAAGAAAATAGGGAGCTTCTTGCCATCACCTCTAATTGTCATGACGGCTGTGAGTCGGGCAGAGTGTTTCTGGGTCGCGTCGACCTTCGCCGAGCCGCCTTTGACCGCCAAAAGGCGGGCGATGTGTCGTAATGGATGGCGATTTCGTCCATGTACAGAACTTGACTGCAAACACGTCCGGAGTCGCCAGTAGCCCTGGCGCAGGCTCCTTCGTGTAGCATGGAATGCACCGAGAAAATCCATGGCTTTTGACAAAATTGACGTTTATTAGAGGATGATAATGGATGCAAAAAAAACTTTCGTACCGATCGGCAAATCGCCGGCACAACCGCATGAGCGTGTTGTAAGGATCTACAAGGCCAGTCAAGTAGATCTTCAGCCAGTGGCTGTGCTCTTGTTTCATGCCGGCAATCGTGTGCAGTGACGATAGGACCTGGGAAGCAAGTGTCAGCTAGTTTACAAGAAGTTGAACTTTGCAAAAAAAATCGAACCTTTTCGTCGCGGCGACGATCCTTCAAATACACGATGAGACCGTGAGCGAAAGAGATGATTTCCTTGCCCCCTTTCCCTTTAGAGTCGTCGAGCGCTCACTACCTTCGTAGGCGAAAATCCTTCCGGACATCTTCCGCCAGTCGCGCAGCGTTGACTCTGGGACAGGGATACTGCGCGCGACAGCCGCCAGGTTACGCCCGATCTCAAGCTGGACGAGCGCTTCGCGCTTCTGCCGAATGTCGTACGACTGTTTCCTCCCCATGAACAATATACCAGTGTGTGCATGTGGAGGCCTGAGGGTGCCTGGGAGTGGGCTCACCATGTTTTGTAGAGGCTGTGGTGGCCACCCACGAAGCCAACAGCTTGCTCACCTACGTGGCTAAAGCCAAAGGAAAAGTACAACTACTGACCCACGTATTTCCGTGTCCCGCGGATTTGCCGGTCGTTTTCTGTACTCAAGGGGACGCCCGGACTAGTACGTTCAGTGGATGATGCGCCAATTTGTTGGTGGGTCTGTTATAAAAGGTAGTGGAAGCACTTCCCCACCTCGCAGTGTGACGTTTACGTTGCTGTTGGGCATTACTGTACGTCAGGTACGTTAACCCTTTCGTTGCCGAGAGGTCGTATAATGACTGCTTTACAGTCATTTAAGGCTTTAGTATCTGGCCCAAGTTCAACCACATGGTTGAACTTGAGCACGAAAAACCTCTATCTTTACATGTCGACCTCGGAAATATA
>JAADXN010000907.1:0-13550 GCA_023337875.1 Pythium apleroticum | reverse complement strand
GTAAATTTTACACGTTTGACAAACCTTGTACTTGAAATTTGTATTCGGACTATTCCTAATGTAAGCTCGCGTTCGCGAAGGGGTTAATTTCCCACAAACTAGAACTCTCTACTGCACGTAGGTAGCTGGAATACCTGCTCCACGGTCATGTCCGTTACGTGAGTGACAAGCTGGCAGTCCGTTACGTGAGTGACAAGCTGGCAGTATTTCCCGCCGTAGACAGCACGCCTGCGAGAGTTGCGGCCTATATTACAAGCTGCTCTCTTACCTCGCAGATCCCATCGTGCATCAAATGGCATGATGAGTCGACGGAAAGTTCAGCGCATATCATTGTGGGTCGGATCAGGCCTCAGCCCGCGCCATCACAGGGCAGGCTCTCTTCGACGTGAGCACGCTTGTATCCATGTCAACACTCATGCAAACTGGCCACACCATCGACATGCGAGCTCATCCGTTCACGATCTCTGACGGTGTTTGCCGTTAGACAAAGTGCATGGCGCGCCTCCACGACGGAGACTATGAGGCCATGAGCCTGCGACACAGTCTGGCCACGCCCTGTCCGCTACTGTTCTTGGGAGATGCCTTGAGCTCCGGCGCAGGCGACTCAGACACGTGAACTACAAGATGCTTTGCATGCTCGTGCAGGTGGTGCGTTAAAATGGTTGAAGGTCGAGCCAGGCGTACGTCGCCCTCGCAGAATCATCTGCACGTTGACTAAGACGCCGCGTTCACCAGTAACCATCCCACTTTCAAGCGACGACCCAGTGACCGACACTGCCTTCCACGCCGACCTAGTTGGACGAGTGGCTTGCTCGCTCAACAGAGACCGCTACTACCTCGTTTGCGTGTGACAGGGATTTGTACAGATTCACCCCATGAAAAAAGCCTGAAGCCAAGACATTTGTGACCGCCTTCCTCTCACTCATCGAGCGACAGGCAGCCGTCCCAGTGACGAAGATCAAGACCATCCGGTGGTGGTACGGAGTTCGTCAATCAGGACTTCTGTTGCCTGGCGCGTCACGAAGGCATCCTTCTGCAGCGCACGAATTGGTATACCCCATTCCAGGATGGGGTGGCAATCGGGCGACCGCACTGTGACTGAGATGGTGTGAGTCATGCTCATCGACTGCGCGATGCGTCATTGACTGTGGCAAGCCGCATTCTTCCGGAACCGAGTCCCGAACCGGTGAGGAGCTGACGCCTCACGGGGAGGTTCTTGGCAGGTGTCCGCCGATGGCTTGTCGGTATGGCATGGGGGCTATCATCTGACGTTCCTCTGGCGACTCTGTTCGGCTCGTCCACAAGGTCGAGTCCCGTGTTCGGGATCATCGGTGTGCGTGGCCTTTGGGCGCGCGTCTCCTCCCTCGCGAATCTGTGCAATAGCTCCTCCACGTAGGAGAGCTGGCTCAACTCGATCACGCCGGGAGCTGGCCGGACCGACACCACACAAGGCCTTCCGCAGCCCCCGCACTTAGCTGTGGGGCTCTGGTTTTCACAAATCGTTACACGGGCTTCATGTATAGTCGTTACGGAAGCATAGCTTTCACGCACGCCGAGGCACGTCGCAGGCACAAGTGCATCTTGAAACGCACCGCGATGGCGAAGAACACTCGGACGGAATTGGGCGCGATCACAGATGCGCAGGTCTTCCGGAGGTGTAAGAACGGTACCTGGCAGTCGCCTCTAGTGTACAATCGGGCCTTGAAACGAGTGATGCTACCGTCCGCCCCGATCTTGACGTCCACCGTCGTATAGTGCAGTATCCGTAGCAGTCATCTACCCACTTCTTTAGTTCCTCCACGAGTATTCCCTCAACGAACCAGAAAGCGAAGAATGCTAGCCACTGTCATGGTCATCCAAAGATCCACGCTCGTCGTTCGGACAGCAAACTCCCTTCGGAGAACACATCCTTGGAGAGTCTGCAAGATATCGGATGCTGGAGCTGCGATACGATCCTTAGGTAGTCGACAGCTCGCGAGTCGACACCGTCCACGTCCTGTATCCGCTTTACCCACTGCAGGTCTTCCACGTAGGATGTGTGAAACGACTTCAGCTTTAGGAAGCCTTGAGCGCAGCGATGATCTCTTCCGTGAAGCCACCGAGCGGGCTTGTGATCTTGACCACAGTCACAGAGGACCGAGCCGGTGATGTAAGATCGATGGGTGCAGACGAGCGACGAGACAGTCACCGGGGTTTGTCGAGTCTCGACGGTAGGAGACGGAAGCGCGAAGTTAGATAAAGCTTGAACGCTTGACACTTTGACAAACTGCACTCGCAACTCGGGCCCGGAGGAACTGATCCTAGAAGAGATGGGGATAACTGGGCCGCAACTCAAGAATGGAGCCAATTTTATGGGTAAACGAAAGTTCCATGACGAAGTTGTGGATATCGACTAGACACTCCGATGTCTGCACAATCGCAGCCCTTCAGGTGCCAACATTTGCAATTTGACGTCATTCCCACACTCGTCCGTATCGGATAGTGATTTGGTCGAGTCGACCAGCGTGAAGTTTAGCTCCTTCCCCCGATCGCTTGTGCGTTTGCCCCGTGCCGGAGAGTTGATGGCGGCTGGTGTTCTCGTTGCTCTCACTGTCTTCTAGAAGAGAATCGACATCATTCGTCAACGACTTCACATTTCGCGCAGGCACACGCTGAGGTAGCGGCGCGGCATTGGGATTGGGCTCGACGACTTCGCTCCCTCAGTGCTGAATCGTCCAATGTGGCCTACGATCAAAGAGAGCTAATCCGAAGAGAATGGTGCCGCATCTTCAAATTGTGACGGCGACCGTACTGAACAAGTATCAACCAGTGGCGCCGCCTCAATTCCGCCAGCCACAGCTTTCGCAGCGCCGTACTCGATGGATGCACCGTCACCGTCGTCATTCCGCGGAGCACACCGCTTGTTGGACAGTGACGGTGCGACGACTGCCTTGACAAGCTCATGGGCGTCTTCCTCTGCGGTCTGGACCTCCAGGCGACTGTGAAGAAGTGGAGCGGATATTCGGTCCCCTGGAAGGGCTTCAAGACGACCTGAGAGGCTTCAAGTACTAAGAGATCTGTCAGGACACACCAAAATTAGAAACAGTAGGAACAGTAGGGACTTTGGGGCGGTCGCAGCTGCCTCTGCGGCGGTGCACAAGATCCGCTTGGATGATGAAGTGTTCCGCCAGCTCAAAAGCCAGATGGTTGCAACGGCGGAGACGCGCGACCACACGAAACGTGCGCTTTTTTACACAAGTCGCAGATTTGATTCGCGGGCACGTCAGATCTCATGATGCGCATGCTGCTGTTGTTGTTGCAGCCAATGATGACGAAGAAACCGAGGTCGTGCTCGACACCAACCTCGAGACTGGCCCAATGTGGCGGGTTCGCACGATTCTCGATCGGTTCCGTGGCGCCCACGGTCGTATTATCTACCTCGTGGATTGGAAGCCGACTGAGGAGCCTGCTCGTAATATCCCGCGCCACTTGATCGCTACGAAGACGAAGCAGAAGAAGCGTAGAGAATCGCATGCGTGGCAAAAAGCGGTCTGATTAAGGATTACTTTAGCTGGCCTCCGCATTATGTTGGACACATACTAGTACACCCGAAATCTATTCTGAAATCGCATTGAACTATCCAGAATGTCTCAAAGATGACCAAGGAGCTTCTCGTAGTCACAAATCGCGAGAAAGACGGTCTCAGTTCTAAATTTGCGACAGCCTGCAAACATCCAGATCCTCGCTGTAACTCCTTCGGGAGGCACATCGCAAACAGACCTGCAAATTGCAGTGGGCCTATGGGATAGTTCCGACGCAGCCCTTCCAGCAGTATGCGTGGCCAAAGCGCGTGATCGAAGCTTTCCCTCCTATTCTAAGATCACCAGATGACGATGCGCGGTGAGTCGGCTTATCGCGAATCTGTATTTTATGTGGTGGCGGCAACTGTCGTTGCCAGATGGTTTAGAACTTTGGAACCGTCATTCCTGTGGGAGAAGAGATGGGAAAGCTGGTCCATGAGCATTGGCTCGAATCGATCATTTCGTAATCTTTCCCCAAGCACAAGTAACGCACTGTCTCTCACTGGTACGGTTGCAAAATGAAGTTGTAACTGGCAGGGAGTCGTCTGAAGTTTACTTCGGCCGAGACGATAGTGCTGGATAAAGATAAGGTTTGGACCTTCATGGTAAGCGGCTAAGGCACAAGGAATCCAGCAATGGCTTATTAGAGCTCATCGATTTCCGTCTTCGGCCGTGAAATAAAAGATAGGTTGAATTGAGAGCTCGAAAATCCACCGGTTGTAAAGCGCGTCTCCTCGCAAGGCGCATTTCACAAGTTTCGCGTAACCGTCACAGCGAGTATTCGCGCGGTATGATACCGTAGGTTGCTTTTAGTGCCTTTCATCCTTTCGGACAACTCCTCACTTAGACTCATCCGCTGTTATTGTCCATGTCTCTCCTTGTATGAGCTGTGAAACTATTCCGGCGTGTCTGTGGGTTTCGTCTCCCGTCCGTGTTGGCGTTGGGGTTCGACTTGGCTCGGCTTGGTTGCCTGTGCGGGCTGAGTAGTCGACATTTGCGTCGGTAACGGGGTTAGCAATCGTGTGCTCGACACGCACTGTGACTTAGACCACGACAGGCTTCCGCACTGCTCGTTTTTCATGCGGATGTGTCAATCGATTACCAGGCCACAGTGGGCGCGCGCGCTGAAGTCTGCTATCATCGCGTTGGGCACACCGGCCTCATGAAGGATACGGAACTTCCTCCCCACAGTTCCTTGCAAGGCAGCTGTCAACGCGCGTGCGTCGCAGAACGCGTGTACTTTCGACGCAAGTAGATGACCCTCAGTGAGTACATGGTCGCGGAAGTTCGGTGCCGACTCATCCAGCGAGAGGTCCTCAGCAAACAGGAGCATGAATGCTACACGGCGGCGCATCGTAGACTTTCAGTTCTTGTCCGCCTCACCCAAGTGCGCGCGGAGAGCATATCACTCGTACCACGCTTCCCAGAGGTGGATGTTCTGGTGCTTGCGGAGCTTCACACTCAGCTCTTCGACGTGTCGATTAAAATATTCAATCACAGCTGCCTGGTGTTCAATCATCGCGAGCTGCTTTGCGCCAGGAGCTGCCTGTCTCGTTTATATACTGAGGCCCAGGGCTCGGAACAATATATTTTTCGGGCCCCGATAATCGATATTTTTCGCCGATACATCTATTTCCCAAAATTCAGGTCAAACCCGATATATCTATTTACCCAACCCGTCACCAAAAATTGACCCGGTTACAGTCCTTCATGACTGGTCCTCGGCAAAAAGACAATCGTGTGGACACCCACCTCTCAGCTCTCCGCCAAACTTCTCGTGGGAGGATCAGGAGACTGCTCATTCTGCAATCTCCGCCGAACCCCTCACCAGCAACCCCGCCTCCCAGCCAAGCCAACCCAATGGACGCCGTCCTCTCCCCTGCCACCCCACCCACGCATCGCTGCCAAGGCCGTCGCCGCCTACTACTTCTACCAGGTCCGTGATGAAGAGGGCCTCGCCACTGACGTGTACCGTTGCCGCGTGTGCGGTGTCAACCGCAAGCGCTCCACCACGGCGGGGTACTCGAACCTGTACTCCCACGTCGCGACCAAGCACGAGGGCTTCGAAGACGTCATGGCGGCTCTCCCGGCCGGCCAGACTGGCCTGGTGCTCAGCCACGTCGGTGGCCGCGTCCTCGACGCCTTTCGCTGGCTGGAGTGGGTCGTCATGTGCGACGTCCCATTCTGCGCCGTTGACGCGAAGGCCACCCGCTCGATGGTGAAGTACGAGCCGATCTGCTCCAAGACGCTCGTCAAGTACATCGGGCTGCTCACCAGCGAGGTCGAGCGACGCATCGCGGCCAGCTTGCCTGAGGCGTTTGGCGTCATGTTCGATGGCTGGACCCTGAACTCCGACCACTACGTGGGTGCGTTCATTACGTACGAAGGAAAGGAAATCCTCTTCGCCATGTCCCCGCTGGTCGACGACGAGCGTGAGGATCTCACCGCTGACTCCCACCGCGACCACCTCTCCACCAACCTCGGGTACTTTGGCCGCAGCCTGGCCAACGTCCGCTACCTGGTCGGCGACAACTGCTCTGTGAATGGCCGGCTTGCGCGGCTGATCGGCGTGCCGTTGGTGGGCTGTGCCAGCCACCGTCTCAACTTGGCAGCTAAGGGTATCTACGAGGATCTGGAGCCCGCTCTGCACAAGGTGCAGCGGCTTATGGTTCGCCTCCGGGGCCTCAAGGACTCGGCTCAGCTGCGTGCTGCCCAGGAACTCCGTGGCGCCAAGCGTCTTCGCCCTGTCCTCCGACAGGAGACCCGCTGGGACTCAACCTACCGCATGCTCGAGCGCTACTTCCTGCTCCTCCCAGACCTCGACCCTGCCGCCGACTATGAACTGCCTACTGCGCATGAGAACCGCAAGCTGAAGAGCGTCTGTGAGGATCTGGCTCCGGTGGCAGAGGTGTCGCGCTTCTTACAGCGTGAGCGCACGACGATGGCTCAAGTGCGTACGCTGTTCGACGCGCTCATCGAGTCCTCGCCGTCCACCGCCGGCTACCTGTCCGCCACGGCCCCCATCGTCAAGTTCCCTGCCTTTGAGGCGGCATGTGTGAAGGTCAGCCGCGGCGAGGCACTGACCAGGGCCGATGAGCGCGTTCTGGAGCCGTTTGTGGCGTCAGCGGCCACCTCAGTTCCCACCGCGCCAGTGAGACCAACGAAGAAGCCACGCTCCGAGTTCATCGAGCGTGCGCTGACACCGAAGGCCGCGCCGAAGGCCAAGTACGATTTGGTTGCCACCATCCCACCCACGTCTAACGTAGTCGAGCGACTGTTCAGCCGTGCTAAGGGCACGGTCGGCCTCCACCGCCACGGTATGGATCCCAGCCAGCTGGAGGCACTGCTTTTCCTTAAGCTCAACAGGTCTTACTGGGACGTCGACACGTTGGCGAAGGCCATGAAACGTGCCGAAGCATAAGGAGGGGGCAATAGACATGGAATCATTGCGGAATTTGTTTGTTGGTTTTTTTGTTTGGGGGGGTGACTACAGTACCGTGGAATTAACACAGGTGCACCTGTGCGACAACCCTGCTCCTGAGTAGAGCGTCTACTCAGGCCCTCAATTACCACCCAGCGGGGTGCGTCAAGTACTGCAGTGACTTGACATCAAACCCTTTCGCTATCACTGTCTCGTCTGACGTTCCCACACGACCCTTTGGGGAAAGTCCCACTCTCAAGATATATCGTCTTCTGTGAGCGATATATCTATTTCAGCTTGTTTTGAAACTTTCCGATATATTTACCGACCGTTGCAGCTTCGATAGATTTTTATCGGATATCTTCCGAGCCCTGCTGAGGCCTTGCTCTTCGGATGTCTTCATGCGTAGGAGGAAGACAACGTCGTCCGCCAGATCGACAGGTTGTGCTTCTCGAGCATGGTCAAGTCTGACGCTCTGCCGAACAAGTACCAGAGAAGCAAGAGTAACGCTGCGTCTTGGTAGTCCGCAGGAACCGTAGCAGTCGTGTACAGATAGCTCATAAGCAAATCGAGGTCTTGCTTCTTGCGTGCTGTTGCCTGTTTCACAGTCTTTCCTCCCGGTTGCATCCTACTGAATCGCTCCAGCGTTCTTCCCTTGGCAAGAATAGCTCCGTCCACGAGCTGCGAAGCTGTGCAACGCGAGATAGCAGCCGCATATTCGTCTGACGGATGTACTGGTGTTGTTGTTGCCGTCAGTTTCGGAATGACCGATGCGAGTCTTGTGCACAGAGTGCCAAGCTCACTTGGTGGTCAAAGCCTTCACATCCCTCGGCGAGTCCTTTCTCCAGCAAGCTGGTTCCTTTCAATTGGCTGTAATTGTTAACCTCTGAGCCAATCACATCTCATAAGCCTCTACTTCATGTTAACCAATTCTCGCACAGCGTAACACTCCCACTAAAGGGACCAGTCCGCCTGGAACTTTTGGTTACCTGCAACCTTGAACTTTCTGGTTTACTTCAACTTTCAGCTAGTTTCTGAAACTTTCCATGGTCACAGAGACGCACGGAATCCTTTTGAGAATTTTTGGACCAAAACCCAGCATCTAGCCTATAATCCCAGAATCTAGAGTAGCACTTTTACGTTCTCGAATTCTCTGTGAGCGTTGGACACCAGGTCCTTCGACTCCACTGCCGGAATGAGGCGCCCTAATGCCCTCAGTTTCCAACTTCCGACAGGCAGCGCATTCGATGAAAACCCTTAGGGGGTCGTCCTAAGCTGCCACACACCGCTCCAGCATCCTCTTTGGTCAGCGGCTGGTAGACGGGGACATTGTTCGCTTAGGTATTACACTGTAGTGGGTTAAGTCCCTCGCCATTGAAACGCTCATAAGAATGGTCCCTGTGGTATTGGACGTGAGTTATCCTCATTTGCATTCACGAAGCTCGCATCTGTGTACAGCTCGAATGGGACCTCCCGATTTGTACCCCTATACGAGTCCTTTCTTCGATGTTCCTTTTAAATACTTCAGTACCCGCTGAGCTACTCTCCAGTGGCTCTTATTGTAACAAGACAGAAACTTACTGGGCTCCCTTACTGCATTAGCGATATCTGGCCTTGCGCCTCGTACCAAGTACATGAGAGACCCTACTAGACCGCGATAGTCAAATGTCTGAGCCGCAATTTGTTCGGGCGTCAGCTTTTCTTCCTTTTCAACTCCACACTCTTTGCTTGTGGGGTTGGCTCGGTTGACTGGTTAGTCATTCCAAACTTGTGCAGAAGATCCTGCACGGACTTGTGTTGACACATACTCAACAACTTCCGTTCCCTGTCCCTTCAATTTCCAAAGAAGATAGTGTACATCTCCTAAATCCTTCATCTGGAATCGAGACGAGGGACTTTCCTTTACTTCTCTGATATAACTCAGGTGAGTTCCCGCATCCACATAGACGCAGATAATCACGATGGGGATGACTCCATTTATCTCCCACTTTTTACGGTACAAGCAATACTCTTTCTTGCATCGTAAAAACTTCTGTCTTTTAGGAATGTATGGAGCACTTCGTGCCAAATCCTAGGCGCTTGCTTCAGTCCATACAGGCTTTTCTTCAGCTTACACACCGATCCGGGAGATCCGGCACTAAATCCCGGTGGTGGTCGCATGTACGTCTCGACGTCTAAAACAGCATTCAGAAACGCCGTTGAAACATCCATCTGGTGGATATGGAAATCCATGACCGTCGAGATGGCCAATAAAAGCCTCAAACTTTCGTACCTTGCGACGGGCGAGAAGCATTTTTGTAGTCGACTCCGTACTGTTGGGTGTTTCCTTGAACCACCAGGCGGGCCTTGAACCTTTCCACTAACCCGTTTGCCTTGTACTTGACATCGAACACCCAGTAACAACCTAGGGCTCGTCTCCGAGGTGGGAGCGGGACCACGTCCCACGTCTCGTTTGTACGGAGAGCTTCATACTCCGCAAGAACCGCTTCTTTCCACATGGCGGCGTTTGGACCGCTCAGTGCTTCGTTTATGGACCGGGGGATGGGGATACCTAGTCTGTCGACCGTGACACTGTTCAACGAATGAACTAAGTCAGTCAGTCGCGTGCTGACTTTCCGCTTCCTTTGAGAGCGGGGAAGGAGGATGGGTCCATTTGCTGGAGCCTCATCTCCCACTGTTCCCCTACTCACTTCTCGTGGCAACTCATCTCCCATTGTTCCAGTACTGGACAGTAGACTATTTGAGTCCGTTTTATGTCTTTTTGCCTCTATCGTGTCACCATCTGACTCGAAGCGTACACGTTTCTCTGGCCCCGTTACAAGACGCTCTCTTTCTGCCACATCTTCTGCACAGAGCGACTCACATGTTGTCGGAAACGATCTTTCGACCAGTTTCTCCGTGTCAGTGATTCCAATTTTCACGTCTCGGGCGACAACAATCTTAAAATTTGCAATATCGTAGAGCGGATATGCCTTGTAGTCGGTTGCCACACCCAGGAATTTGCATTCCAGTCCTCTAGGGCTTAGTTTCCTATCCTGTCTTTTCGATCCCGGGATATGCACGTAGCATGTGGATCCCCAGATCAGTAGAGGCAGGCCGTTCGGCTTCTTTCCATACAGCGCCTCATATGGGCTTTTTTACCCAGACGGGCCATTGACAGCCGATTTGCGATTTCAGTTCCGTAAAGGAGTGCATCAGGCCACCATTTAGCCGTCATTTGGGCCCCATGAGAGCTGATCTGACGTGCCTCATCCACTCCCGTTCTCTTCCTGAGACTCGACGTTGGACTTTTGGAACAACAGCCCTTTCTCAACGCAGTATTGTGATAACACATCGTTCAGGAACTCCGTTCCGCCATCAGTCTGAATCCTCTTCACTTTGTACGGAAACCGAACTTCAAGTTCTGTGATCAGGTTTCGGACCTTGTTCCGAACATCTGTGAGACTTTTGAGCACAGAGTACCACTTGTAACCAGTTGCGTCATCAACAACACCCAGCGCATATCGATAGCCTATCGAATTGTACTGACCAGCGACGTTCCTTTTCCCAGTCGAGTCTATATGCAGGGTGTTGAACGGTTCTTCCGTGCCACTGCCTACCAAAGATGACATCCGCTTTGAGTTGGCCAGTGCACATGTTTTGCAAAAGAACGGCAGCACTTTGAGCTCTCTGTATGTTATAAACGGTGTGTTGTCTACCAGCTGACTCGACAGTATCTGCATCAACCGTTCTATGCCCACATGCCCTAGTCGCAGCTTCCATTCCTTGAGGATCTTCATCTTCTCAGCATCTGAATACTTCTTGGCAGCCAGGACCTTCTGCTGAGGCACGTGCTGTACCGTAGGTAGGTAGTAAACCTCACCTATGGCGACAGCCGCAAACATCAGCTCTCCTTTCTTTCCAAGAAAGTACAGGAAGTTTCCGCACTTCGACTGCGTGAAACGGTATCCTTGCTTTGCCAAGAAGTATGCGCTCAGGAGGTTGCTACCTACATGTGCATCGTAGGCGACATTGTCTAGCTTTATAGAATGGAAACTGCCTTTTGTATTGAGTACATGCATATATGTTTCCCTTGGGTGACGCTGGTCGATGTACTTCCATTACCGTAGACGAGTGTCTGTGCTGGTCTTCGGTGCATTGAGCGAAACCAACCCTTGTCTGCCGTGATGGCTCGACCTGCTCCTGTGTCGAAAATCCATAGCGAAGGTGTTAGTTCCATCTTTTGTAACTTCCGTAGGTATGCGGCGTTCTGGGAAATTACCGCCACTTCGCGCGTAGGGTCCAGTTCACTGTCCGACATGGACACATTGCCCGCTTCTTGGAACTCGTCTTGTACCGTCTCGGCGGAGTGAATGATGCCGTCGCAGACGACCGACGATCCCACGAACTTCAGTCCTCCGGTCGTGGCGGTCACGAGGTCTCTGATGACTTCACCCGGCTTCGCCGGCGCCGTCTCGCTGTTGGTGTCGTCACTTGAGGTGACAGCCATCACCTGAACCGACGCGGACTTCTTCTTCTTCTTAGCTCCTGGAGCTGTCTTGACGTCCGTATGGTACAGTGGGCCACCAGGGCGGTTCGGATTTTGGTCCTTCGCCCTGATCGGACAGTCCTTTTGGACATGCCCAGTCTCAAAGCAATAGAAGCAGGCGCCAGTGGTAACCACTTCAAGAACCTTTCGCTTTTTATTGAAACCCTTTACCATGTTGACCACGACTGGTTGACCCTGACGCTGCTGCGTCGCTTCCTTCCGTGACTTCTCACCGAAGATGGTCAGCAGAGCGGTCTCCACTTTCTCGATGGTGAAGCCATCGGCTGTCACACTTGCCCAGTACTCAGTGGGTACCTGGGTCAAGACTTCGTAGCAGAGGAGCGACTCGGTCACAATATCTTGACCGGTCAGCGCCCTGTGCTTGGGTTGATCTCGTTTCGCAACTTCTTCAGCTGAGAGAAGAGCGAGCGGTTATCCTTCCAGTTCGAGGCGAGAACCTTGTGCCACTGCGAGTACAACTCAATAGTCGCCCTGCCCGTTCTGGCTCTCAACCGCCTTGAGCACGTCGCACGGGTCCATCATCGACACAGACTTCGACATGGCGCCGAGGAACGATGACGGAAGCGACTGGTTGAGAAGGTTGAGGAGACCTGTGTAGGCCACTTCCCAACACAGACTCTGCCACTCTTGAGCGATCGCCTTTTCTGTCGGAGTCGTCATCACGGGCGCTGGAGGTGGCTTTTCCGGCGTGGCTTCAAGGAAGTCGACCATGAGGACGGTTGGCGGTGGCTGCTTCTTCTCCAGTTGACTGCGCCTAGTCCTGGGACCTGACGAAGGTCAACAGCTTGTCCTTCCACACAGCGAACTCGCCCTTCTTGCCGGAGAAGCACTCCATCCTTGTGTTGAAACCACCAGAGGTACGGCTCATGGTGGGAATGACCGAAGCGAGTCTTGTGCACAGAGTGCCAAGCTCGCTTGGTGGTCAAAGCCTTCACATCCCTCGGCGAGTCCTTTCTCCAGCAAGCTGGTCCCTTTCAATTGGCTGTAATTGTTAACCTCTGAGCCAATCGCATCTCATAAGCCTTGACTTCATTTTAACCCTTTCGTTGCCACTTTTTATACAGATAAATTTCACATCATTCTCAGAGTCATCACAGGAAATGTGACTCGTGTCATCCCGAACTTTTTGCATGGAACTCACAAAATCTGACCAAAAGACACTGCAGAGGCAGAGCGGAATCTCTCTACGCCGCATTTTTTTATCAATCAACACGAAAATTTAGGACCGTATCCGCAGTGCCCCAATACATCACTGTGTCAAAGCGCATGGTCTAACGCTAAATATTGACGGAGATATTCACAAAACTGTAGTATCTCAGTCAATTTTCATTTTTAGTTGACGTACGGCATACCAATCGATGCAGAAACACATTTTGTGAGCAGATGCACGTTTTCAGTGTGTTTGGTTGTATTTAGTGTTCTCTAGATTCACATGTGTGTTTTGCGACTCCACTATGCTCCAGATGGTGGGACGTCGGTTCTGTGATATGTAGACAGGCGGACTCTTGCTGCAGAGTCAAAGGGCTCTGCAGACCGAAACCGGAAACGCTAGCGGTCGCAATATCAGGCCAAATCCGCTCAAAATGGGTGAGCGTATACGCAGCATGTACATGCGTGCGGGTGTGTAAGCGCATCTCAATTCATGCATAATTGGCTCCGTAATTCCAAATTTACTGAAATTTTCTCACATTTTCGCTAATAACTTCTGTTCTAGAGTAGTGCCATTGACGCGCACCTCAATCGATAGGGAATTTCTGGATCTATATGTGCGCTTGCTAGGTTGTACCAGCACTATTGGTTGCAGTGCAATTCCTTTCGTGATTCTGACTGATGTTAGAAGAGGTTCTACTTCACGGCAGCCGCGGACTTGGCCCTCCTCAAGGAAGTGATCATCGTCCGTTCGTTTGCTTCTGGTCATGGCCAGAAAGAAGAGCGTTTCAAGGAGGTCACCGACAATTTAAACGAGCACTTGGATGCAGATCTAAGCGTCCGCACGGTCAAAGAGCACTTCGCTCTCTTG
>JAADXN010000906.1:0-13554 GCA_023337875.1 Pythium apleroticum | reverse complement strand
GGCGCTGGGCTTCCGCAGGCTGCAGCTAACCTCGAGTCTTTCTATGCAACCCATACAAAAAAATATATGTGTGGTATGTTGTATGATACAACATATGTAAAATAGTGGAGCCCCAAATCCTTGGGCCTGGAGGGGTTAAAAAAACGTGAATTTAAACGTGATTTAAACGCTATCTCTGAATACCGTATTTTTGGTCATCTCAGCTGGCCAGTGAACAGGTCGGTCTCCGATATCCTCGGTTCAGAAAGATGCTGCTGCGCCACGCGCGCCGATGGCGCTGCGCACGCGTGCGTGTCGCTGCCAGCTCACTGCCGCCACCGCAGTATGCACCGCTAGTGTCCCATGCATCAGACGGAGCTGCTCGCTGTATGAGCACGCGGCAATCGCGCATGAAATACGTGACGTCCGACGACATCGCCGAGCATCTTCTCACGGGTCTCCGCACGGCCGACGACGACGCGCTGCCCGTGAACTTGATTCAGGACAAGGCCAGCGCGCAGCGAGTGATCGACAAGATCCGGCAGCTTGGACCCGACCACTTCCACGCGTGTGACACGGAAGTCGCGGACATCGACGTCAAGGCCGTCGGCCCCGTGGGCAACGGCAAGGTCACGTGTCTGTCGCTGTACAGCGGGCCCGACGTGGACTACGGCAACGGCCCCTACGTGTGGATCGACAATTTGGACTCGGCCGAAGGCACGCTCGAGTACTTCCGGTAAGGAGCTTCCCAGGCGGTGTTGGTATCGAGCTTGTTCTGATGGCTGGTGGGCGTTTTCGGGGTGGCTATTACAGAGAGTTTCTGGAGAGCAAGGAGTACAAAAAGGTATGGCACAACTACAGCTTCGACCGCCACGTCCTGTACAACCACGGCATCGACGTCCAGGGCCTCGGTGGGGACACCATGCACATGGCGCGACTGTGGAACACGGCGCGGTTCCAGAACGGCGGGTACTCGCTCGAGGCGTTGTCCGAGGACTTGCTGCTGCAACGCAAGAAGCCCATGAAGGAGCTCTTCGGTATCCCCAAGCTCAAGAAGGACGGCTCGGCGGGCAAGGAGCGTATCATGCCCAGCATCGAAGAACTGCAGCGGTTCCCAGAGTTCCGCAACCGGTGGATCCGATACAGCATGTTTGACGCCGAGTGTACGTGGTTTCTCCACCGCGTTCTGCAGTACAAGCTCGACCAGACGCTGTGGTTTGAGGACAAGAACCCGAACACAGGTGAGACCGTGCGCAGTGGATCGATGTACGACTTTTATCTGCAGTATATCGTGCCCTTCGGCGAGTGCCTGACCGACATCGAGCGCAAGGGCATGCACGTGGACCTCGACTACCTCGCTGACGTCGAGCGCATGGCGCTGGAAGACCGTGCGCGGCTTGAGAAGCAGGTGCTCGAGTGGGCGGCTCGCTATTGTGACGATGCGCCTCGTATGAACGTGTACAGCGCCTCGCAGAAGCAGCAGTTGCTGTTTGCACCGTACACGGACACGACCAAGAAGCCTCCGAAGGAGGTTCTGCCAGCCGAGCGCACGTTCGAGGTCGAAAACACGGAAGGTGTGATCGAAGAAGGCAAGCAGAAGGCGCTGAAGAAGCGAAACATCACGATCCGCGGCCTGGGCATCCCTCCGACGCACTTCACGGCCAGTGGCATGCCCGCCGCGAGTGCGGACGTGCTGAAAGAGCTGGCGGGCAAGCCCGACGCGAATCCGCCAAAGTACGGGCGTGCCTACGACCACTTTGAGGACAAAGAAGAAGGCGCTGCGGCGTGTGTGGCGCTCAAGGCGCTGTACGACATCAGCAGCATGAACACGATGCTCAACAACTTCATCCTGCCGCTTCAAGAACTCGCTGACAAGAACAGTCGTGTCCACTGCTCGCTGAACCTCAACACCGACACAGGGCGCCTCTCGTCTCGCAAGCCGAACCTTCAGAACCAGCCAGCGCTGGATAAGGACCGATACAAGATCCGCGACGCGTTCACGGCACCCAAGGGCAAGAAGCTGATCGTTGCGGATTACTCGCAGCTCGAGTTGCGTCTGCTGGCCCACGTCACGCAGTGTGAGGCGATGATCGAAGCGTTCAAGGCCGGCGGTGATTTCCACTCACGGACAGCGATGGGCATGTACGAGTACGTGGCCACGGCGATCGAGAACGGCGAGGCGCTACTGGAGTGGGACCACTCCCAGGGCAAGCCTCCTGCGCCGCTGCTCAAGGACAAGTTTTCGACCGAGCGTAAGAACGCCAAGATTCTCAACTTCTCTATCGCGTACGGCAAGACCCCGTACGGTCTGTCCAAGGACTTCGGTGTGAGCCGAAAGGAAGCTGCGGATACGCTCGAGAAGTGGTACTCTGACCGCCAAGAAGTACGGCAATGGCAGCAGAACGCGATCCAGACCGCGCAGCTCTTTGGCTACACGCGTACGCTTATGGGACGATACCGTCGACTGCCAGACGCGATGCTGCCAGGCACGACAATGGCTCAGAAGAAGGCCAAGGCCCACGCCGAGCGAGCAGCGATCAACACACCGATCCAGGGTGCAGCTGCGGACGTGGTCATGCAGGCGATGCTGCGAGTCCACCAGAACGAACGCCTGCGAGAGCTCGGGTGGGAGATGGTCTGCCAGATCCACGACGAGATCATCGTGGAAGGACCAGAGGAGTCAGTGCCGGAGGCCTTGAAGTTGGTCGTGGAACTGATGGAGAACCCGTTCGAACGGCCGCTCTCAGTCGCGCTCGAAGTCGACGCCAAGGTCGACGACTCATGGTACAAGGCAAAATAGAGATCCCTGTTTTCAACCAATGTTTACTGTGAGTTTGTACATACTGCGATCGAAACGACTGGACTCTTCTAGCTGATCGATGGCTCCGTAGGGTATCTCTCAGGGCTACTCCACTCCGCGTCGGCACTAGATCAAATAACCACAAACTCGGTAGTGGCCCCAGTCGATAACAAAATCCTTGTTAATTCCTATTCTTTTCGAAACCCGTCGACGTTGACGAGGTCTGGGGTCATCAATCCGGCAGCGACGAAGCCCACGAACCACGTAAACGGCCCCAGGAACGGGATTTCGAGAAAGTACGCGATGACCATCGCGAATCCGAGTCGAGCGGCTTCACTGCGGTCTGTGTGCCACTCGTACGACGTCGGGTCTTTCGCTGCATCGCGAGGCGGGAAGGTCTTGAGTCGCGCGATCACGGGATCGTACAGCTCCCGCGTCAGCTCGCGCGAGTTGATCCACACGCGCACGACTTGCACGGCCAGTGGACGCGAGAACGGAAAGCAAAACGCGAGCACAATTGGCGTCCAGAAGAACTTCTCCATGCGTCGGGTTCTGTTGAATTAGCAGAACAGAACGGTGAGCCAACGCTCGGTATCAAAAAAAAGTCCGTGAGCTCAGGAGCGCGGGGTACGTACTTGTAGCCGAAGCGGAAGATTGGAACGAGGACTCCCAGCATTGGCGAGACCACGACAACGAGTAGCCCAAATGCTCCTTGACGGATGCCCAGCAGAATGGCGTGGTAGAAATACTCCATATCCCAGTAGATGGCCTTGCGCTACAGTCATCTCTCCCTGTCAGCCTTCTATTCGAAGCAACGCGTCAGCAAAACCAGTGGACTCACGGTCTGGATCCGTTGGGAAAGGTCCTTGTCGCGTGCGTCGAGTCCAGCGAAGAATGCGTTTTCGAACAGCGACACGTTGAAGTATCTGGATCCGGTGACGATCACGAAGGGGATCGTGGAGCCCATGGCGTAGCGGAAAGCGCGCAGACTCGCGTCGATCCAGTGCTGCGGCAGGAACAGCGAGAGGATCCACTCGAACGGCAGCACGACCGCGTGGACGACCGCCACGAGCACGAGCGACCACACGAACAACTGCTTCGCGCTCCTAAGATTCGATAGAGACGCTGTGAGCTTCGCACGCTTGCAAGAAGACATACAGACACTTCTGCTGACCGCCAGAAGACCTGCTTGAGACTTGGATCGGAGACCGCGCGCACGCTACCAGAGACTAGAGAGAGAGAGCCACTGAATGAGCGGAGGCAGACAGTACTTACTTATGTAGTGAGGGGCTCACATACTGGCAGCTAGAGCGCCTTGGACGAAGCTTTGGCTCCACACGGCGAGCGACATTTGCTGTTTGGTGGCAATTGGACGCGAGACTTGAAGTGAGACTTTCGATTCAGCATCAAGGCAGTGCGTACTGCGTCATGTGGAATAGTGCCACCGGATAGACTAATCGTGGCAGCGCATGAAGCCATGTTGAAGAGCTCCGTGACATCAGGAAGAATGACAATGGAATGGACGGCTACAGTACGTGACATCATGCGCGAAAGACAGGATACCAAAGGGACCTATCGATTGATTAGGTAGATATAGTGGCATGTCTGCGACCGTAATGCCCCATCGTTCTCAGCTTACATCACTCACACACGTCACACAATTCCATTTACACGGCCTCGCCCAGCGCCGTCTTGCGCGCGAGCACGGCCTTGCGGCGGTACAGGAAGCCGTAGCCCGAGAGTGCCACGCCCACGATGATGCCCACAATGAGCACGGGCAGCATGGTCGAGATGATGGTCTTGACGCCCTTGAACGTGTCCACGAGGTCCGGCGTGATGGTCGCCGACTCCTCGCCAATGTACGCGGGCGAGACGATGTCCGTCGTGAGCTTGGGCCACACGAGGTCCGACATCGCGGCGTCCTTCGTGTACTGCGAGGCAGCGACGCCGTATGAAGCCATGAGGCGCTTGCGAGCACGCATGGCCTTGCCCGTGCCCGGCTCAATGTCCAGCGTGGTCACGTAGCGGTCGGCGTACTCCTGCTTGAGCTCGCCGTTCTCGTACATGGTCTCCTGCGACGCGATCTTGCCGTCGAACATAGTGACCTCCACACCCTCCAGCAGCGACTTGTCGCCCCACAGGAACAGTGGGAACGACACCCACGCCAGGAAGCCGGCGTTGAACGCCATGGGCTGCACGCCGTTGACCGGGTACGCCGTGCCGTGGGACTCCTTCCAGTCCGCAGCGATCAGCAGATCCTTGGGCGGGCTGAAGCGGCTCATCTTGATGCCGCTGATGTCGTCCACGACGACGCCCGTGTTGACCACCGAGATGTTCTGCTTGCCCTGGATCAAGTACATCTGCAGCTCGGGCAATTCAACCTTGCTCGGGAAGCCCTTGATGGACGTGCCGCCCGGCTTGATGCCCGTGGCGTCCTGCCCCATGACGTCGATACACGTCATGTTGTCCGTCTTGGCGGCACAGTTGCCGTACACCTGGAACGCGTTGATCTCTTCGAGCGTCGGGTTGCGACGCTTGTCCAGCTTGGCCCACAGCGGCTGCGTCTTGAAGCCGTCGTACTGGATGTACTCGCCGATCTTGGTCTTGTCGTCACAGCCCGTGCGCTGGATGTACGTGTTGAGCGACGAGCTCGGCGGGGCCTTCGTCGAGTAGTCCAGTCCCGAGTCCTCGGCAGCGCCGGGCAGCGGAGCCGCACACAGACCCACAGCCTTGCACAGGGTCTTGCACGTGCTGCCCACGAAGGTCTCGGCCTCAGCCTCGCCGTACACGGCCGCGTACGTGTCCTTGACGACGCCGCAGGTCACGTCGTTGATGAGCAGCACCTTGCGGCCCGTCTCACACTTCTTGCACTCGGCGTAGATCTTGTTGCACTCGTCGCCCTTGCAGTTGGCACACTGGGTCTCAAAGCCGTCGGTCACGTTACACTTCTCCACGTAGTTGGAGCCGAGCGCGAGACCGGCGAGCAGGCTCGGGTAGCCGAGCGCCCACTGGGAGATCGAGCGGCGCACGAAGAGACCGTTGTACTCGAAGCCCGTGAGGTCCAGGCCCGCGATCGTGTTGACGCTCGAGGTCAGGAAGCCCAGCACCGTGCCGCCGATGGTCTTCCAGGCCTTGGGCTCGTTCGAGTTGAGGCCGTTGACCCAGCGCATGATCTGCGTGCCGTTCTCCGCGACGACGTCGCTGATCTGCTCGTCCGTGAGGCTGCCGCCCCAGATCGTGCCGTTGATGAGCTGCGTCACGAAGCCGGCCTCGCCGCCGGCCTGCGAGATCACGTTCAGGTAGCCGACGTCCCAGCTGATGACCAAGTCCTTGTCCGAGCACGTCGCGCAGCTCTTCTCCTGCACGTACGTGTGGTACGTGTACGTCTTGTAGCTGACCGTGTTGGAGTCGCTCGAGAGCTCCACGTCCACGCGGATCTCGCGGCGGCGGTAGGCGTACGGGCCGACCTCCTTGACCTTGAGCTTGGCGCCCTTCTCGAGGTAGTCCATCGCGTTGGTCACGTTGAACATGGACAGCGAGTAGTAGTACGGCGTGCAGTCGTCGCAGTCACCGTAGCGGTCTGTGAACGCCTCGTCCAGCGCGTCTTTGACCTTGCACGTCACAACGCCGGCGTCAATCTGCGAGTTCACGACCGCAGGCAACGCCGTGCCGTACACGATGCCCAGCACCACGAGGAACACGCCGACGCCGATGATCACGGAGCCCTTGGTCACGGGGGCGCAGCAGCCGCGCTTCTGCGGGGCGCCGCTGCTGTTGGCGTGCTTGTTCACGGGCGTGTTCACGCCTTTCTCGTAGGCCTCGTTGGCCGAGCCGGGCGTTGCGATCGGATCCGCCGCCATGGTCGTGCTGGTGGCTTGTGTGGAGCTGGAGAAAAGCAGAAATGGAGCGGGAGATCGTGTTTAACCGCACCCAGAGAGTAGCGTGGGCCCAAGAGATGACGGGGGGCGTGATTGCTAGAGGAGGAGACCTGTAGAACTGGGCATAACCAACAGCTCATCTCACAGAACGAGGAGCTCCTACTCGGAAACCCAGGGCAATTGCAATGCAGAGACGAGGGGGAACAGCCAGGTTCTCATTTCTAAGTGTTCTGGTGTCAGGGGGATGGGGCGAGCGGTCAGTCAGGCTTGATGAGCTGCTCGCTGACCTTCAACTTGCAGCTGAGTTGCGTGACACTACCTTTGAAATATGATATCATCATCAATACGATACAGTAAAAGATGATATCGTTTTCATTTTGCCTCTAATGGTAGATAATGTGATGAAGAATGATGAGACATTGGTATACTGGTGGCGGAGACTTGGTCCGTGTAATCAGGGGGCGGCCGTGGAATAGTCTTTGGGTTCTTTCTTCTAAACGTGCGCTTTCCGATGGTGGACACTGTGATTTGTGGGTGTGGGGCATGTTGAACATATCAAGAACTTTGTAATCTGCCCTGTTCTGTCTTGGTTCGCTCGCAGTGCATTCCCATTCCCGCCGTGACGTTGCGACGTCACACGGCTGGTCCATGGCGATGTGGGCGAGAAGAACACGTCCAACTTCCACTCAACGGTCGCGTGGATGGACGTCGGCGGCTGATTATCACAGTTGAGCCTCGTACTCATCAGCGCCGCCCGTGAGTCGTGTCTGCTTGAATGAGTCCATCATTTCCATGTTGAAGATGATCATTCGCTTCAGTTTGATGCCCAGGGCGAAGAATTCCTGGCGGAGCGAAGCCGAATGACTTCCAGGGATTGTTCTCATTCTCCATTACGGCTTTCAGGTGAGCTTAGCGACCACGACCGTCGGCTTTTAGATGGGCCGTGGTTCGTTCGTACGGCCCGTGGTTCTATCGGCTGTTCTATCATTCCTCATGTAACCTGGGAAGAGAGAGGGGGTACAAGAGATCGTGTAAGTCGCTTGGCGACAGCAGCTCCCGAGTCTCTGCGCTTGAAGCAGTACAGCTCAAGTCACTTGCGTTTCCTCCTTGAATCACCGGACGGCTGCTCACTGACACCGCATTCCTAAACGTGGAGCCAAGAGACTCGCTGGGAGTCACTCTGTCGCCAAGGGGCTTGTACACCTCGACTAACGAAGGCACAGAGACTTGTGCCTTCCAGCTGTGCTGCCAAGGGGCTAAATTGTGAGACTGATTAGCTCAGCTTAGTCCTTAGCCCCTCGAATGGATCGATCTTCGATGCACGTCAATGCGCAATCTCGACCAGCAAGTGGTCTCGATCTCATCTCCCATTCAATTCCCTCCAAGGCTTCACTCCAAGGCTTGGAGTGCTTGGAGTCCAAGCCCTGTGGCCCACACTTCCACAGTGTGGAAGCTTGAGGGCATTTCGTAACCAAGCGCTGTTCGCAGGCGGGTTGCACAATCGCTTTACGGGGGTCTGCTCTCCCCTGCATGATGCATCGGTCGTACCCTCCGTAGCCACGAACTACAGTAGACGCAGGCAACTTGCGCAGGCCCCACGACACTGGGAAACCCGTGCGACGTCGCAAACAAAAGCTGCGCGATGGCCGCTGTATCCATGGACGTTCATGGCGGATCTTCTCACGTTCGAAGATCGCCCACGTCCATCACCATCATTCCGCCTTCTGTTGACACACATTCTACTCAGTTTTATCCAATCGCAACTAATCTAGTCGAAATACAGCCAATCATACGTCTCAAGACTAAAAATACAGGGCATGTACAACACAGACGGTGGACCACCACCGAGGCACATGGAGCGGCCTGTTGGTGCAACTTGCCTCTCTTGTGAACTGACTGACTGACTGCCTTTCTGAAGAGAAGAAGGACACGCGCTTCCGGGCGCGCTTTAGTCCTCCAACTCCACTGGACCCTGCTCGCCACCATCGCCTTGCGCTCTGTGTTGTTCCTTCTGCATCGCGCTGTTCTCAATTTCGAGTGCACCCACGGACCCTCCCAGTATTACCTACCTACAGTATCTTTCTGCTCGAAGGTCTATCGGATAGACCGGCTGGAAGTCGATACGAACAACCAGCTGTGACGGTGGTGGTCCCCTACCCGTTACAAACTGCACCAGCCGCAAAACGGAAGCAAGTGCCCGCGTCAGTGGGGATCCCCCGGCGACGCGGAAGAGAGCGTCAGCGTGTGAGTAGCTACACAGCGACCAGCGCAGCGCTCACTACAATCGCACCGCGGAAGAGAGAGCCCACACGCAGCGCCAGTCGCCGCAGCCTCCGCCTTCTCCCAGTGCGCCTCTCGATCCATCGGCCCGTGCAAGTCCCGTCGTCTGACGCGCAGTCCTTCACACGCAAATGGCCGGCGCGTTCCACGTCCCGGTGGCCGACGAGCCCGCGGGCGTCAAGCTCTCGGACCGCGACGAGCGCAGGGAGAAGTACATGCTCAAGACGCGCGCCGAGGCGTCGTACCTGTTCAAGTACCTCATCCTGACGCAGATCGTGATCTACCTCGAGGCCGGCGCGATCCCGTGTCTGCTCGACCAGCTCAGCGTCGACCTCAACATGAACGCGACGCAGCAGGGCGCGCTAGGCGGCATCGTGTACCTGTCGCTGAGCGCCGCGTCGCCTCTGTGCGCCTACATGCTGCAGCGCTTCAACCCGCAGCACGTGCTGGGCGTGAGCCTCATCCTCAACAACCTCGCGACAGGCGTGCTGGCCATCATCCCCACAGGCTACGCGTTCAGCGCCAACCTCATGATCTTCGCACGCGCGCTCATCGGCTTCACACAGGCGTTTCCGTGCATCTACACGCCGCTCTGGGTCGACGAGTACGCGCCGCGCGAGAAAGTGGCCGGCTGGATGAGCTACCTCCAGGGCAGCGTGCCCATGGGCGTCATGCTCGGGTACTTTGTGGGCACCGTGTCCAATTGGTTCGTGCCGGAAAGCTGGAAGCTCTTCCAGACCTGGCGCTGGCCCTTTGTGGTCCAGTTCGTGCTCATGTGTCCCATCATGGTCGCCGTCTTCTTCGTGCCGCGAAAGCACTTGGTGATCCGCAGTGAAGGCGAGAAGAGCCCCGTGGCCAGCGTCGGCAGCAACAGCTCCGGCGGCAGCAGCAACGCCGACAGCGAAGGCAACCGGTCGATTGAGACGGTCGAAGAGATTCTCGCGGCCGCGGCCGAAGCAGCCGCTGCGGAGACCTTCGACGACACCGAGAGCGACGTCGCGGCCGAGTCGATGCCGCTGCTGAACATTGGCGCGACGCCTGCGAGCGCAGACAGGCACCGACTGAAGCGAGGGAGTCGCACGACGTCGGGCAGCGACGTGACCAACCGCTCGTTCATCGGCTACCTGGAGGACGCGATCAAGCTCGGCACGAACCCGCCACTGAGCTGGAGCGGCCCCAACCACGAAGAGGAAGACGTGCTGCTCGCCAGCGCATCCATGTTCGGCGGCACGAGCCAACGAGGGATCCGCCAGCTCCACCACAACCAGCAGCACCAGCAGCTCGAGAACGAATCCGGGCCCGCGACTCTGCGACGGAGTTTCCCAAGCTTCCTCTCTAACACAACCGAAGGCTCGCCAGCACTGAAGCGAACACCATCCGAGATGAGTGGTGCGGCGGCAGCGGCAGCGAACAGCACAGCAGACAACGGCGTGTCCTCGATGAGTGTGACGTTGGTACCTTCACAGCCGACGCGCACGACTTCCGGTTATGGCGCGTTCGATGCAGTCGGCCACTCCCCCATCAAGTCTCCATCGATGAGCTACCTCGAAGCCTCCATCATGGAGGAAGAATTCTACGAAGTCTACGAGCAGGGCTCGTTCTCGGAAGGGCTCAAGGCGCTGATGAAGATTCCGATCTTCTGCTTCATCGTGTGTGGCTTGACGGCAGTCTACTTCGTGGTGACCGGCGTGCAGTACTGGAGCACCATCTTCATGATCAAGTCGCTGCATGCGTCCAAGTACCTCGTCAACGGCCTGTTCGTGCTTGTCGCCGGCACCGGGCCGATCTTCGGAGTGTTCTACGGCGGCTGGTTGATCGATCGATATGGCGGCTACATCGGCGTGGAGCAGCGTGCCAAGTCTCTCGGTATCTGTATGATCCTCGGAGTGATCGCCTTCATGATCTCGGCAGCCACGACGTTCTTCGACGACATCTACACCACGGCCGCGTTCCTCTGGCTGCTGCTCTTCTTCGGCGGCTCCATCCTGCCAGCGTGCACAGGGATCTTCATCTCCGTCGTGCCCGCTCAGCACCGCGCTCTCGCGTCGTCGTTCTCCGTCATGGTCTTCAACCTCATCGGCTACTCGCTGTCTCCATACCTCACAGGCCTCGTGATGGAGTGGGTGCTGTCGCAGTACGGCAAGCCCGACACGTACTTTGCCTATTGCGACGAAGCCTGCGCCTACCGAGTCGGCTTCCGCTTCTGCCTCTTCTGGTCGGTGTGGTCGTTCGTGTGCATCGGCGCCGCGTACCTCTTCGCAAGGAAAGAAGCCAACGAGAAGGCCAAGGAAGAGCTCGACTTCTACGCGGCCCTCAAGCCCTACGCCGTCGAGCAGGCGTAGGCCTGTTGATTGTACATTACGCCCAACAGTCTCCCCACCCACTGAGTTAGGTAGACAGCCACAACATCGTGGCCATCCTCTATTTGCATGAAGAATTACTAAGTAGTTAGTCGTCCGCACGCAAGCCTCCTTGAAAATATACACGTAGATACTCCATGCCAAACTCAAAACTTGCATTCCATTCCACTCCACTCCACTCCACTCTACCGACGTCGATGCGCAGCTCACATTCCTGAGGACACTCGGTCGACTGTGAGTGAATGGAACTTCTCCAGACTGTCGCACCAGCTCGCGATCGAGTGCTGGAACTTGGCCTCCGGCTTGCGGTCCAGCAGCACGAGTGTGTGCTGCAGCTGATCGATCTTCGCCTCGATCTTTTGGTCCAGAATCAACGACGACAGCAGCGACTCGACTTCTTCCACCGAGATTCCATTCAGCTCACGCGCAATGTACTGGGTGTCCATGCGGCGGTAAGGCTTGACGATCTTGAGCAGCACTTTGCTTCGGATTGTCTGCAGCAGGCGGTCGATGTAGTGCTTGATGAACGGATCAGCCATGATCGATGCGCTGTGGCGGCTCAGTACTTTCTCAAACGTCTTGATCTCGTCGTGGAGAAACGCGTCCGTGAGCTGCGTCATCGCCAAGATCTCCTTGTCGTTCTCGTACGGCTTGGCTTCCTGGGAGTCGAACACGCTCACTTTCGACTCGCTCAACATGTTGGCAAGCACCAGGTACTTGAGACACTGGAGACGCCGCGGCTCGCCGGCCTCGTCGTAGTTCTTGAAGCTCTCAAAGAAATCCACGCGGGCCTTCTCCCACTCGCGCTGCATGAGGTACATCTTGCCGCCGCACTCGTGGATCACGCCCATGATACGCTACACCATCACACGTCACCATCAGGACTCACACAAAGTCGATTAGTCTGAGAAAGTACGAACCGGATGAGCGACGCCGGACTTGGTGCGCAGCGCCTTCTCGTAGATGGACACGAGCTTCTTGTTGTCCTTCTGAGACGTGTACATTTGGATCTGGAGCGCGTAGACTTCCAGCAGCTACACCACAAGCAGCCACAGTGAGTTCGAAAGCTCGACGAGTCAATTAGCCAACAGAGCATACCTGCGAGTTCTTCTTGACGCCGTCCTCGCTGTCTTCCTCCTCGCACGACGAGATGAGCTCCTTCACGATCTAGACACCCAGCGTATTGTCAGAGAGCCGTCCATTCATCCGCATTCACTAGCGCACCAGAGTGAGTGGTGCGTACCTTGTTCAGTCGCGTGAACTCGCCAATCTCGTACAGTAAGTTTCCGAGCTTCAGATTCGTCTTGAACCACAAGCGCTTTCCACAGCAGAGCCACAACACCGTCACTATCACTTAATCTCTATACAGACACAGACGCGCATCAGCATCGAACGCACCTCATTGCGCGCCTCCTTGAGCGTCTCCAGTGTCGTCTCATAGAAGTGCTGGAGGATCTCCCAGTTCTACAGCCACCGCGTCACCCAATCCTGCCAAAATCAACATAAAAAATCGCACTGTGTTGGCTCCCATCGCACCTTGCTGGTGGACACAAAGTCCAGGATGCTGTTGATGCCTTTCTCGCCCACGTTGCGCGTGACCGTGCTCTTGGTGTAGCCCAGGAGCTCCTCGTACTTGGCGATGGCGCGGTCGTGGTGGTGCATCTCGAACAGCAGCTTCACGATGCGCTTGAGCGCCTTGAAGCCCCACTCCGAGTTGTTGTCGGCTTGCATGTCCACGACCTGGGCCAGCGCGTCCAGCGCCTCCGTGCGCTGGGGCGGGTCTTCCTCGAGAAACGCTTTGGCCGTGTAGTACTGGTTCTCGATCTGCACGTGGAGATCCACGTCCGCGTCCTGCATGTCCTCATCGTCGTCGCTGTAGTCGAACTCGTACTCGTCGTCCGACATCGCTGCTACTGCGTGGAGCTCCTAAGTGTGCGCGGAAGAAGGCGACAGGCAGCGCCGAATATTCGTCGAATGGGAAAATGCGATACGGTATCCAAGCTTGGAAGAGATGACAAGGAAGGGCGACTGGGATACCGGTACAGTATCGATATCCATCTCATTTAACTTGTATCAGTATACGATCATTGACTGTTCGGACTTGGGCCAAAAACAATTATCACTGGGTGTTGGTGGCCACACGCGGGCACTTTGTTGTGTGTGAAAGAACCTTGCAAGCATGAATTCTGGACAGTGTGCGTCGCTTGCCGCTCATGCTTCGGAGGGTACCCGGGGGGGGGGGGGGGGGGGGGGGGGG
>JAADXN010000905.1:0-13572 GCA_023337875.1 Pythium apleroticum | reverse complement strand
TGAGAGCTTCTTCCTGGGCTCCTTCAACTTCAACATGTGCAGCCGCCTCGGTGTTGGATGCTGGCTGCTTCAACACGAAGGTCGGCTTCATCTGGTCGGGGCAGCCATCAAGTTCACTGAACTCAATACTTTCTCCAACACGCCCCCTTCGAGGCCATCGCCTCGAACATCTTAGCGGATGGAACGCATGCCGATCATGGTACTGAGGCGGCGAAGTCGGTTCTTGTCCAGCGCCTTCGTGTATGCGTCCGCAGGGTTCGTCTCACCAGCGACCTTCTCCAGCACGATGGTCTTGAGCTTCACTTGTTCTCGAACGTAGTGCCAGCGTAGCTCGATGTGGCGGGTGCGGCGTGAGTAGGTAGGATTGGTTCCCAACACGTGCGCACTCTGGCTGTCTGTGCCGATCCGCATTTCCACTGGGATGCCAGGCAACACTTCTGTGAGGATGTTGCGCGCGCCGACTGCCTCCATCGTAGCCTCGCATGCGGCGATGTACTCAGCTTCAGCAGTCGAAAGCGCGACGATTGGCTGCCGCTTCGACGACCACGACGTGGCGCCACCACCAAGCACGAACACGAATCCGCCGGTGGACTTGCGGTTGTCGGGATCCGACGCCCAGTCGCTGTCACAGTAGCCTCGGACGACGATCCTGTCGCGTGCCACGCTTGCACAGCGCTTGTAGACGATCCCATCGTTCACAGTGCCCTTGAGGTATCGAAGCACACGCTTTACACAACCAACATGTTGCTTGGTTGGTCGGGATACGAAACGACTGAGCTGGCCAACGGCGTACGCGAGATCAGGTCTCGTGCACGTCGCGAGGTACATCAGCATGCCAACCGCACCGCGATAGTCGAAACTCGTGTCCACCTCATCGTTCTCTCCGGCTGCCTGTAGGTGTTGGCGGGTCTCCAGTGGGTTTCCGACTGCGTGTGCATTCTCGTATCCGAACTTCTCCAGGATTTCACGCGCGTACTGCGTCTGGTCGATGGTGATCTCGCTGTCGGTATCGTTGACACGGATGCCGAGATAGTTGGTCAGTTTGCCCTGGTCCTTGATGCCGTACTGCTCATCGAGGGCCTCAAACAGCTCGATCTTGGCCGACTCATCGTTAGTCGCACAGAGGATATCGTCCACGTAGACGAGTACCAGCACGATCGATCCACTGTTTGATACACGGTAGTAGAGACACGGCTCGGTCTGACAGCGCGAGTACCCGTGTTCGATCATCCACTTGTCGAGTTCTTCGTTCCACTCTCGTCCGGATTGATGAAGTCCGTACAGGGCCTTTCGTAGGACGTAGATGCTGTCTGGATTACTGCACGGGAAGCCGTCGATGGCCACCACATATTGAGGTATCTTCAGTCCAGCGTTCAGGTATGCGGTGTTGATGTCACAGCCGTACAGTTGCAGTCCGAGCACAGCCGCCAGTCCGAGTACCAGTCTGAAACTGGCCATTCGCGCCACTGGTGACGACGAGTCGATGTAGTCGATGCCTTTCCGTTGGTAGTTTCCAAGTGCAACGAGTCTCGCTTTGAAACGGACCACGTATCCGAGATGGTCGGCTTTCACATCGTGGACCCACATTGTTCTGATTGGCTTGGCACCTGGCGGCATGGTGGCCTTGGGTATCTCCTCGAGCACTGCCTTGCGCTCAAGTGCACTCATCTCCATCAGCTTGGCTTCGAGCCAATGGTTGGCGTACTTCGATCGACAAACCTCTCGGTTGTTCCGTGGGATTCGTACGTCACTGGCTCGGATCGGATTGCCGTACTGGTCCAGCACACGTGCTTGAGTCACATTCACCATGAAATCGTTGTACCGGCTTGGTCTGCGTCTCTCCGTGGCTTCACGAAGACCAGAGCGCTTCGCGCGCTTCTCAGGTCCTGGTTGCACGTCGTCCGACGGCGTCTCGCTCCGCCCTTGGCGCTTGCGGGCCTCCATCACAGCAGCTTCAACTTCTGCACGGCGTTTGGCCAGTCTCGCAGCCGACTCGTCGTTGCTCGGACCAGGCAACACACTGTCGCTGCTGTATGGTGGGACGCTGATGAAGCTCTCCTCGTTCGTCTCCGACTTGTCATCATCGTCGTTGACTGTTGGTGCTCCGTTGGCCGTTGCCGACTCGTTCTCATCGCCGAGATTCTCGTCGTCGTCTGCTGCCTCGGTCATTGCAGCGTGAGTATCACGATCATCTCCCCCCTCGAAGCGAGGCGCCATGTATCGGCTCGCGTCGCCCATGATCGACGCGTCGATGCCAGTTGGCTCGCCATCGTGTTCCTCAATCATCGGCTCACTCACAGTACTCAGGTTGGTCTCGTCCGCTGTAGTATCCTCCTCCTCATACTCCTTAGAGAAGTGAAGGGACTCCAGACCGTGAGCGTGTTCTGGTGCGCTGTTGCGGTTGCCGTACACCACCGACTCGTCGATGTCCGCGTCGGGCGCCCATCCACGTGTGTTGGTTGCCGGATAGTAGACTTTGAAGCCGACGTCATTCTCACTCAGACCCAGCACAAACCCGATCTTCGAGTTGTCCTTGTTGCGTGGTCGGTCCGGGTCCTTGGCAACATGCACGTACGCGAGGGATCCAAACTTACGGAGGTGGTGGATGTCTGGTTTCACACCGAACAGCCTCTCGTACGGCGTGCAGTTGGCCACTTTGTTGAACGATCGGTTCTTGATGTACACAGCATACTGCAGGGCCTCTGGCCAGAACGACGGTGGGAAGCCCGACATGCTCAACATCGCCTTGGTCATCTCGCCCAGAGACTGGTGCTGCCTCTCCACTGGGTTCATGTGGGAGCTCTTAGGTCCAACTTTGACGTGCTCGATGCCTTTCTCCTCGTACCAGGCGTCGATGGCAGCGTTGACGAATTCACCGCCTCGGTCCGTGAGGACCTTCTGCACCGGTAGACTCGGTCGACCTTCCATGATCTGCCAGTCTCTCGAGACGATCTTCTTCACGCCTCGTCCAGCTTGACGTTCAGCCCAGTTGACGTAGCTTTGCATCAGTGGATTGACGGTCGCTGCGTCCTTCTTGGTGATGAGGTGGACCGTCAGGTGCCGAGAGAACCCGTCCATGATGACCAGTATGGCCGCGAATCGAGTGCCGTTGTTCTTTGATGGGAACATCAGGTCCGCGTAGACGACTTCGTTGGGACCGGTGATGCCATGCTCTTTCTTCTTGTTGCGGCGTTTGTGTTTTTGCTTGCCCACGTGGCACGCGTCACACTCGGTGTGCTTCCGTCCGGTCATGATCATCCCGTGCACGTGCCCTTGGTCGGCCATCAGCTTGAGATAGTGCTCGTTGATGTGACCGAGCCTCTCGTGCCACGTTTTCATGTTGGCTACACCATCCGCAGTAGTGTAGTGAGCAACACCGTCCGCGTTCTCATCTTCTTCCTCATCAACTCGTTGATCTGCCGTTTCTTCATCAGTCAGCGCTTTGCCTCCTTCTTCGATTTCCACCTGCGGCGTCGCTGCGTCTGCTGGCTGGCGAATCTCCAGAGCTCGAACGAGTTCCTTCACTCTGGATGAGTTGAAACCCCACATGCCGTTGCTGCGTGTCGCCTTGATCAGTAGGTGGTCGTCTTTGCTCACGACAAAGTCACCGTCATCAGTCATGGATACGCTGAATCCCTGGTCTCTGGCCTTGCCTGGAGAGAACAGCCCGTGTTCCGCCTCAGGTACATGCAGGACATCCTCCAAGAGGAAGCACACCTCCTCTCCATCCACCATCGCTCCGAGAATGATCGTTCCTACACCAGCCACAGGTGCGCCGAGTGCAGACGAGATTCCAGTGAGGTTGGCTCGCGATCTGCTTGGTACCACCTTGTAGGTGATGAAATCATCGCGTTGGTTGGACACATGCACGTTGGCGCCAGTATCGAAGCACCAGTAGTAAGAGCCCACCGGTGGCGAACCCTCGTCTCCAGAGTTTCCATCTCCACGACCTTCATCCGCATCCGAGCGTTCAGGCACTGGGTCGGCGTGGTCATCGCCAGCTGACTCTTCAGACTGGCTTGAAATCTCATCCGCTGGAGCGTCATTCACTCTCGCGTCTCCCGTGGTCGTGTAGTTGGCGCGTGGGCGCTGCTGCCCCTTGTCGTCTTTCGATTCAGGACAGTTGCGAGCAAGATGACCGACAGTACCACAGTTGTGGCACGTTCGAGTCTCAGTCTTCTCTGGCTTTCCATTGCCCTGTCGCCCAGACTTGCCATCACCGTTGGTCTTGCTCTCTCCGTGGTTGTGCTGCTTAGCTCCCGAGCCGTTGCCAGCACCAGCGCCCTTCCTCATCGACTTGCGGATCGTGTACCGAGCGTGGGCAGTCCGAATCTGCTCCTCCAGCTCAGCCATGTCCTTGGCCGGGGCGTTACCACAGTAGTTCTGCGTCTGGATGAGTGCGAACTCGTTCACCGCCTCAGGCAGACTCTGCAGCATGTACATCATCATCGTTGGGAACGACACCTGGTGGCCGTAGTCCAGAAGCTCGAGCGACTTGTTCCTCATCTTCCGGATGTGCGACTCGATGTCGTCATTCGTGTTGTACTTCATGTGGCGTAGCTCTTCCTCGAGACGCTGCACCGCGTGGAACACCGCGACAGGATTCGACTTGTTTTCGTACCGCATGCGAAGCGCCGAGAAGAGTGCGCTGCCAGTCGGCTCCGTCCGATAGAGCTCTGCTAGTTCCGCCGAGAGCGACATCATGATCGTCCGCCGAACCTTGCGCTCCAGGACCTCCAGCTTGACCTGGCCTTCCTTCGTGAGATACTCCTCCTTGATCTTGCCACAGGCTACGTTCCACACGTCTTCGCCCATGTCTTGCAATGCCATCATCAGCATTTCCTTGTAGGTGTGCCAGAACTTGCCGTTCCAGTTCAAAGGCACGCCGTCCTTGTTGTACAACTTCCGGTCCGCCATCTCGGACAGCCTTCCGCGCGGGACGCAGGTAGTTGGAGCTCTTAACCCTGTTGGAAGTGGAGCACTTAACCAATTCTTGCCGTTTTTGGAACTGACTGTTTATTAGAAAGCTAAACATGCAAGATTCGCAGGGCTACTCCCTGTGGATTCCTCTGAGAGCTTCTTCCCGGGCTCCTTCAACTTCAACATGTGCAGCCGCCTCGGTGTTGGATGCTGGCTGCTTCAACACGAAGGTCGGCTTCATCTGGTCGGGGCAGCCATCAAGTTCACTGAACTCAATACTTTCTCCAACAGATATATGGAGGATCGGTATCTTTTTCTCCGAATGGGAGGAAGACTGCATCCGACATACCGGGCAGGAAAAATATACCAGGTAAAAGCTTGGTCTCTCTCTCTCTCTCTCTCTCTCTCTCTTTCTCTTACCAGAGCGAATGTGACGGACCCTTTATCTCTTTCTTGACCCTGAGACCAGAGCGCTGTGACCACACTCGATTCAAGCCGATAAGCACGATAGTGACCAGGGCGGCGCGTGAGTTGATACTCAATACACTTTGCATCCCCCCACGAGACCAACCCGAATACAGGCGACTGAATGAAGCTCAGATCGAAGAGGTCCACAACAAACCGACGGTCGCTGGTTTGTTGCTTAGTCGCTTGTGACTGCGAAGTTGATCGCTTCGAGTGAAGCTCGGTCGCGTTGTCGCTATGCTTCGAAAGAGCCCTTCTTTTTCATGCGATGGTACGCCTCACCAAGCTTCAGTCCCCACGTTGGTTTAGGCCACGGCGCCTCTGAGGGAACGATAAAGCTATGCGCGACGACGTTGTGGCCATGGATCTGGAAGAACGTCTCGAGCGCTGGCAGAATGAGAATCTCCCAGCGTCCTCGAAGAACCTCTGCCACGAAGTTGATGGCATCCAGACGATCCGCATCGCGAGCTACGCAATCTGCTGCATAGTAGCCAGATGATCGGATGCCATGGACTACCATTCCGAGGTTGAAACTCCACGCTTCTTCTGGCCATGGGGTCTCGGCAGGAACCACGAACGACTGCGGAACGAGACTGTGGCCGTGTTCCCCAAAGTACACTGGGGGGGGAATCGAACCCATTACGAGGAATCATTGCCGATATTACTCTTGGCGTTGCAAGCAGTGTGCTGGTTCGTTATCTATCGCTCCACCATCCACAATGGATTCGAGTTGACTGTACTCGTTGTCGTCTTGAGTCCTGTGGAACGTGAAGGTCACAGTGTAGCCGATCAAGCACAAGACACACACGAGCTGACCAAACGCTGGGATCTGGGCGCTGTAAAACTTCGGCTCTGCCGACACATCGCGCTTGTAAGCCCGATATACTAACCACCACTCAGCGTCCCAATTCTCAGGTACACGCACCGCAATTCTCCAGCGTTGTGAAGGTCGCGTCATGGCGCATCGTCGTCGTGCAGTAGCGTTCACCCAGATTCTTCTTCAGGCAGTCCGACACCGTAAGCAGAGCGCAGTGGTTGATGGCGAAGCCGATCGCAATGTACACGATGAAGCCGACGACGAACACAGCGCACAGCCTCATCTGCGCGATGAACGCGCGAACGCGGCTGGTTGACACTGCGCCAAGCTCACTCACATCCTTTTCGTTCTCCTCCTCCCTCTCGACGGCGATGGATTTGAGGTCGCTGATCTGGTTGATTTGGACGCCGGACACCGTGGCCGATCGTGCGAGTCGCTGGCTGAGATATGTCGAACAGAACATGGTGGAGGTGAGATCATATTTGCGTGTGTGATACCGGAAGCTTGCGTACGTTGAGTCCGATGGCGAGGGTCTCCCAGCCAAAGAACCAGCCAGCTCCCGTGCGGTGGATGACTGGGTGAGCTGCTGCATCGAAAGTCGCCAGCAGCGACAGACCGACAGTGGAGACGATCCCAGACGCGTAGCAGATCCACGCGATGCGCGACCATTTCGTGGGGACGAGATCGCCTGAGTAGGTCTCTTTCAATGCTGCGAGTTGGAAGTCGTAGTTGTTGAACCACGAGATTGCAATGAACACAGCAACCACGTTGAGACCGACACAGAAGATGTGAGACGCTGGTGGGTCTACAGGAAGGAAGACGAGCATTTGGCTGGTAAGTATAACCATCAAAGCATCGTAGCAGTAAGCATCGATGGATCGGCACCTCGGCCTGTCTCGGAAAAGTACGGCCACACGAGGCCGTTCAAGTACACGTTGTTCGCCTTCGCGATGAGTACGCAGCTCAAGAGTGTAGTAACGGAGACCGCGACGGTTGCGATGGGTGCGATGTATCGCAGACGGCGAAGACAGTGAGTGGCAGAGCAGGCCATGGCCGTGAATGGAGCTCTTCAATACCAGGAAGTATTCCGAATGAGACCACCGCCCTGCAACTCGCTCTCGCTTTCAGACCACCCGCATGAAGAGAGACGCGGATCCCAAGATCGCATCTTTTCTCCGTCTGAGACTAAGACTACTTTCGGGGTCCGTCGAACACCCGACCAAAGCACACAGATAACCACTGATAGCGACTGAGATAAAATTACCCACTGCTCGCTGCTCAACGATTCCCGAAAGGCTGAGTGGTAGCTCACGATCTTGTCAAAGTTGTTGGCGGATACCTTCAGCGATCGCCTTGGCTGCACGGACAAGATCATCCTGAGATGTCGAGCGACCCACAGAGAGTCGCAGCGTACCAAGCGCATAGGCGCGGGGTACGTCCATGGCCTGGAGAACGGACGAGATCTTGACTTCTTCACCTTCGCTGTGGGTGTGGCAAGCCGATCCGGCACTGGCACAGACGCCCTGGGACTCCAGATCTACAGCAAACCATACCATGTCAGATCGTTTTAAGGGTACGCACAAGAGAAGCAGACTTACAGTGGAGAAGCTGGACGGCACTGGTGTGCTTGAAGCTGATACTGAGCGTGTTGGGCAGCACATACTGCGAGTGGCCGTTCACCCGGAACTCAACGCCCGAACCCAGTAGCTCCTTTTGGATGGCTCCAAGTAGAAACGCCTTGGATGCCTTCATGCTCGTCTCGTACGCGCTCAGGTTCTCGTGGATCATTGCACACGCCTTGCCCAACGCGACGTCAAACGCCACATTTTCCGTGCCGGCACGTCGTCCCTGCTCGTGCGAGGCGCCGTGGATCAGCACCTCCGGAACTGGAGCATCCGCACGCATGTAGAGGGCGCCGATACCCTTCGGCGCGTACAGTTTGTGGCCGGCGATGGTCAAGAAGTCGACGCCAAGGTCCTTGACCGACACCTTGATCTTGCCGATGGCTTGGCTCGCGTCGGTGTGAATGAGGATCCGCGAGTACTGGTTCGGTCGGCTCGCCACGAGGGCCTTGACCTTCTGGGAGATCTCAGCAATAGGCTGCAGCGTACCCACTTCGTTGTTGGCCAGCATGATCGAGATCAAGAACGTCGTCGGCTTGATGGCATTGATCACCTCTACAGCAAAAAGACAAAGAATACATATTAATTTTCCCGCCAAACACTCCATTTTTTATTGCAAGTGTGCGACTGCCACCACGTACGCTCAGCAGAGACGCGGCCACACGCGTCCACGGGCAAGTACGTGACGTCGTATCCGCGCTGCTTCTCCAGGTACCGACACGTCTCGAGCACGGCCACGTGCTCCACTTGGCTCGTGATGACGTGCTTGCGCTGCAGGCGCTTTTCCTCCACCGCAGCACTGCCCTTGATAGCGTAGTTGATGGACTCGGTGCCTCCAGACAACAGCAGGATCTCCGACGCTGCGTCCGCCTCGAGCATCGCAGCGATCTGGCCGCGCGCACTCTCCACTGCGCTCTTGGCCTGCTGGCCCAGCGCATACGAGGACGACGCGTTGCCGAATCCCTGCTGCAGGAAAGGCAGCAGCGCGTCCACGACCTCAGGCGCGATGGGCGTGGTGGCGTTGTAGTCCAGATACACGAGCGACGGAGGCGACGCCATGGTGGAGAAGATCGGCGAAATGCGGATGCTCTTCGTCAATCAATTGCGGCGCTCGTCGTCAGTTGAGGTACGAACAGGATTCAAGGATGATGATTGGTTAAATTCTGCTCATCTAGACTGTGATTGGGCAAAAAATAGTCCACTAACTTAGGCGATATCAAACCTCCCCGATGTCTTATATTAGTGCATTGCTCTCAATATCATGGCCTACAGAGGATGCAGTGGCTGGGCGTCGTCTCGCTCGGCGTCTTCGTAGTCGTGGGCGATGAATGTGAGGCAGTAGCCGATGAGCGTGAGGATGCACACGAGCTGGCCGAAGGCACGGATCTGGACCTTGGTGAGGTTGTTTTCTGTGGGTAAGGTATATCACGGGTCAATTGGGTGAGCTCCTCGTCCTAGAGTACGAAATATGACCTGAACGTACCGCAGTTGGCGAGCTTCGTCTCGGTCTCGTTTTCTCGCATAGTCACAGTGCAATAGTGTTCGCCGAGGTTGCGGTCGAGACACCCCTGGACGGTGAGCGCGGGGCAGTGGTACGGGAAGACGATGTTCCAAGGGATGTAGATGACGAAGGCCACAAAGAAGATGAGGTTCAACGCGCGCTGGATGCTGTACGTGCGGCGAGGCTTGCGCGCACGCTCCGTCTGATCATCACCCGTGAATGACTTGCTATCGGCTTCCATGATGACATAGTTGGAGGCGAACGTAGTGTCTGTCTTGACCGCAAGGTCGTAGATCCGCTTGCTCACGAACGTCTGCAGAGTATAGATTAGCAAAAGAGTCTCGGCCGCATTGATTGCGAACTGGATGCTAACGTACGTTCACGATCGTGGCGACGACAGACCAGCCAAAGAACCAGTAGGCAGTGATCTGGTGGGTCGTGGGATATGTGGCCGTATCGAAGAAGGCCTACGGATTCAGAGGGGTCTGTAAGCCAAACGTGGAGATCGTGCCACGGGGTATTCTCGAAAACAACAACGTACCAAGAGGGACAATCCAAAAACGGATATCGTGCCCGCGAATCTTGTGATGGCAGCCATGCGTTGGTGCTTGGTGTTGTTGTTTCCCATGCGCGCCGCCTTGCGCAGCACGGCGCCTTGGTACTGGTGGTTGAACGTGTAGGTCGCGATCAGCAGCACGGCCGTGGTGGTGAGACCAGCGCAGAAGAGATAGTAGGCCGGCTTGTCACGCCCCGTGTTGGAGAAGAACGGCCAGAACATGCCATTCAGGTAAACGTGCTTGAGCTTGGCGATGATCACACAGCCGAAGAGCGTGGTGAGCGCGACCACGAGCGCCGTGATCGGGACGGCGACGCGCGCCTTGCGCAGCAGCTCAGAGTGCAGCATCGCGGCGTATGAACAGAGGTAGAAAGCGCCGGATCTGGAGACAGGAGACAAGGGCAGGCGGGGCTCGCGACTCGCCGAGAGGTGAAGAGAACTGTCAACGCGGGCTGACAGACACGCCGGCGTCTCCGCTCTCACTCCATCCCATTTGTTGAGGGAATCGTGCAATCCAGCTGCTGAGGCGAACGGGTGCGCCTGTCAATCTCTGAATATGTGACGTGTGTAAACTCGGCTTTTGTAGTACGGCGAGAAAGTACTCATGATTGGCTATCACCAGCCAATCATTGAGGCGCGCACGGTATCAATATTCTATAAGAAGCGATACATCGCGAATGATTTTCTATGGCGTATGATACCTAGGGGATGAACCGACGCACGACGTGACGACCTAGTGGACTTTCGTTGAACCCCGGCTTGCAGACCGGGCAAGTCGCCACCGCCGCTATCGAGCGGATGCTTGCAGCTCCTAAAGCAGCCACTGCACTATGTTTGTGGGTTTCGAGACTGAAAGCACGGAGGCTCGCCGAGACCGACACGAAACGACTCGGCTCTGGCCTACAACGACGTTCTGCTGACTCAGTGCTGAGTGCCAGGAGCCCACCACACGTCCCAGCTCCAGCGCGATTCCTACAGATAGTACGCCCTGTCGAACGGTGGCCTATAGATGGGGGTTTCGGGTTTGGAGGTTCATTTGGATGCGAAATTTATTGAACAGCTTCCTTGAGGATATTGATACATTCTGTTGGCCCATCAACACGATGGGGAAAAGGAGCTCTTGGATGATTGCTCCCACGTTCTGCTGGATCGATCGTGGAGAGGAAGCCCATGAACTACCAGCCAGCTAAGCTCTGGGTGATGCGGGGACCTCGTGGCTGCGTCCATCCCGAAAGTGTTGCGTACGCGTGGACGCGGCATGACAACGAGCTGATGGCGGTAGGAGGCTTCTGGTGGACTACAGCCATCGACGAGAGTTTGGCTCGACTCGTCCAGTCGACTCGTTGCGGACTTGGGACTTGTGTCTGAGTTTGAGCTAGGAGACTCCGACGCACGAGCACAACCTGGAGAGGTTGCAAGCGCACCGACGACGCGGCCAATACAACCGGGGTGATGGCTCGGAGGCGGTGCTGCAGGGTAGACAGGATGGCCATGATGATACTGTGCTATGAAGCGGTGGAGTGGTGGGGAATTGAGAAATGAGTAGAAGAGAAGGAGCTCCATCCTTACGTGGATTGAACATTGCGAGTGACGGTGAGCCTCCAACACTCCGGATGGCTGCGACTTTTAACCATCGATCTTTCCACTGGGTACTTCACACAAATTATCCATAGCCAAAGACTGACTAAAGACGGAGTGGCTCAGGAATCAGTTCACCTGGCCCTCGAACTCACGAAAGCGTACACTGTAGCTGCATCTGCACCCACGTCTCGACGCTGGTTTTTTCAGCGACGTTTCATCAAAATTTGCAATTATTGGTAGATCGATTCAGTTTCATTAAGATCTGCAATTATTGGTTGTTCAATTCAGTAACAATCCACTTTTGAGATAAGCAAGCCAAACATTTGCCATGAACTACTCCACGGTCTTGCCCCCTACGGGTGTGCTAGGTTCGCTGGTTGGCTCTTCGTCCTGGTAGACGTGGAATACGAATGTAAACGTGTAGCCAATGAGACACAGCACGCAGATGAGCTGGGCCAATGCCGGAATCTGCGCGTTCCAGAAATTATCCTCTGCAAGCAAACATGGCGAAGTCAGAGCGCCATCCCCAATCTGCTAATGCGTACTGGATCACAACTCACCGCAGGCGTAGAGCGACGTGCGCGTGTCATCGAGTCGCATGCGCTTCGTGCAGTAACTCTGACCGAGGTCCATCTCGAGACACTTGGAGATCGTGAGCCGATCGCAGTACGGCAGCATGGCACCCACTGGCATGTACGGGATGAAGGCGGCAAAGAAGGTGACGAAGCAAGCGATCTGAGCCTTGTACGTGCGTTCGCGGCTGGTCTTGATCCGCTCCTGCTCAGCGGTCGTCACGGCAGCGCCTGCAGTGCGGGTTTGCAGGCTCACGTAGGCGTCACCTGGTTGGTTCTCCATGCTGGCGTAGGCGTCTTCAGCTGTCGGTGGCAACGGTGCCTTGGTAATCTTCTTGGTGACGTAAGTCTGTTGCAAAATGTCGATGTTAGACCATACTGTGTGCCGAAGGTGCTCTTGTCCATGAGACCACGTACGTTGACGCAGATGGCAAACCACTCCCAACCGAAGAACCAACAGGCGCCGTAGCGATGGTATCCTGGGTGGGACGCCACGTCCATGATAGCCAGGATAGGCAGCCCGATGAGGGAGATCAAGCCGGCGATCCTCGCGACGCCGGCGAGTCGAGCCAGCTTCTTAGGCATCTCGCCATTGGGCGAGCTCTGCGCCATCGCCATCATCTTAAAGTCGTAGTTGTTGTGCCAGCACACACCAGTGAGGATGGCAACCGTTGTGAGCCCCACACAGAAGACATAGTATGCCGGAGGATCTGTCCAATGGCATCAAACCGGAGTCAGTGGCAAGTTGCGATCACTCTGATGGTATCCGATCACACAAAGCCACTTACCGCGACCAGTGTCAGAGAAGTAGGGCCAGAAGAGACCGCTGAGGTAGATGTGGTTGGCCTTGGCGATCAAGACGCATGTCACGAGCGTTGCAACTCCGATGGTGGTGTTGATCACGGGCGCAATGCTGCGAAGGCGACGCAGGACACCAGTCGAAGACACCATTGTCGTGTGGGCTGGCTGGCTAGCAAGTTCGAGAGTGGCCGGCGGGGACCGCGAATGGGATTTGCACGGCACAGCACGCACCACGATGGCTGAAAGCGCGCGGTCTGATTTGGAGGGACCACCCTCCCGCGATGAATTGCTGGCTTTCGGCACAAGGAGACACGCGCTTAGGCCAAAGGAATGACCATGACCGAGGCTTGAAGCCACGGGAGTTGTCCGCCTGCTGTTCACTGGTATTGTGGCAGTCGCTATTGGGATGCGATCCCCGATCTTTTGCTGCAGTACAACAGAGTGGCACGCAGGCAGACAGTTCCAACGGTCCACGCCATTCCCTTGGCTGGGGGGGGGGGATTTTGGACCTCGAGTGGCGTCAGGGTGGCATACAGGCAGGCATTGTCACCACAGCAGAGCGAGACCACAACTGGCGATCGGGATTTGACGGAACCTGTTGGCGTCAACTGCGTGACACCGAGCTTGGCTACAAGCTACACACGTCGCAGATCAGCAACCTGCCCGTCCCCGCTTCGATTGACACGCCAGTTGAGAAAGTACAACTTGCTCATCCCCGGCGAGTCGTGCGGAAGTCG
>JAADXN010000904.1:0-13574 GCA_023337875.1 Pythium apleroticum | reverse complement strand
GGTGGAGGAGGCGCAGTTCTAAAGAAAAGACTGGTTCATTAGCTTAGCCACATGGTCAATTTTGTATTTACTTTTTTGTTGACGATGTTTCGTGGGTACAATCAGTATATCTGAAAGTCGTCACGAATACAGACTAATAATGAACGCGACAAGTAGCTGTGTCAGACGCACTATTCCATACACCACAGAATCTCATGAAGTGGGAAATGCAGATGAGCTGGTGTGGCTTCAAGTCAGCTGCTGGACTGCATCTCTGTACAGATACAGTCCCTTCAACATCAACAGCTGCACTACAAGACAGATCTGTACCCAAAGCTTGGATCAGCTGGGATTCGAAAGAGTTGTGGACCAGATGTTGTATTTGAAGTTGTGGATCTTTCAAGGTACGAATCCCGTCTGATCGCTGTATGATCAGTCATGGAGTCGTGATGCTACACGGTGTGGTTTTCCTTGCTCAAATGTCCATGCCACTCTGCTGTCAGTCAAAGGCGTTGTTGTGGCATTTGATGGCATGATTCAACAGAGGTCTACTTATCATCCCACGCACAAATCCAATCTGGCTATCTCTGGAACGTTGTATCTCGTCGCAGCTGACCCTGGCCACCATTCTTTATTTTAGAATCAAGTTGGTGATGGGTGACTCCTTTGTGCGGCCGCGTCGATGCCCCTATGAGGCTGGCGGCAATCCACACGTGCCATTCCAGTTTTTCACTCGCTGTGCTTCAATGGCAGGCAAGAGAAACCATCCGCCACAGGAAGAATCGAAAGAGTCACCCGCACGTCCCCCGCGTAGCGAGAAGGGGGCCAGGGAGTCGCCGTTGAAGCGCTTGAAGGCAACTATGCAGCAGCATACAGCAGCTCGGCTGATGCGCGAGGAGTTGGTGCTTTCAACCGTGGAAGGTTGGTACATTGGTGTGTTGAACAGTGACTCCTGCACGACTAATATCCTGGGATTGTGTGTAGAATTTCGCTCCCACGTCGAGACACGCGAGGTTGGCCAAGCGATTGATCCTGACATTGTCGTCATCGTCCGAGGAACTCTTCTTTGGAAGTCAGAGCACGCCTTTGGCGAGCGCACTCTGGTCCGCTTGCATGTCACGGACGCTGCACCTGACGAAGAGCTGGATGAACTAGCTGAGGTTTGTGGGCTACATCTCTCTTTTCTCATATCTGAAGCATGGTATCTGACCACTCGTCTAGTTCGAGAACCAGCATCGAGCGAGTGAGGAGGGTAGAGTGGCGGTTGACGGCTTGCTGCTTACAGTCACCGTGTTTGGTGAGACCCTTGAATCGGCCAATCTTCCAACAAATGGAAAGGTTATCCGAATCAGCAACTCGCGCAGGCGCAGTGTTTTCGACGGAAGGTTTTGCCAGCTTATTGCGAGACACACTGAAATCACTACACCTTTGCCCGTCCAAAGGCGACTTTTTCAACCAAAGTGACATCCGTCACTGGCGTTTCTATCCGAGACATAATAATATCTCACCGAGTTCAATCAAAGTGAACTAATGGCCAATCAATCTGGCGTACGTGGCGCCAAAATGACGCGCGCCAAAGCTTGTGACTGGGACGGAGGGCCAAGTGTGCTCCAACGCCGCAGCATCCTCTCATTCCGCAACGCGCCATGCGCCCCCCAAGACGCCAAGCCCCACACGACCGAGCCGCTCGCACACGCGTCATCGACGCCTACCTCATGGACGAGGACTGGTGTTTGGTCGCCGCCCACAACGGCATCCCCGAATCGACTGCCCGTCGACTCGTCAACCATGGTCGCATCGATCCACTGCCGAGGGGCGGCGCGCGGGCGGCTCGAACCCGGATGACGCCAGATATGAAGGACGCCCTGGAGGTGTACCTTGATGAGGACTGCACGTACACACTGCAAGAAATGTGTGACATGCTCCTCATCGATTTTGGCGTCCGTGTGTCGACTTCAACCGTGAGTCGATACCTCTGTGGTGCCCTGTACACGATCAAGAAGGTAAGCGACCGCACACGACGGCTACAGTGATGTGTATTGACGTTTGTAAACCTGCTGTGTAGACCCGCATCGAGCCAGTCACATGCAACAACGAGGTCAACGTAGAGAAGCGAAAAATCTTCGCCGACAAGCTCCTCAAGCATATGCAGGACGGCGACTACATCATCTACTTTGATGAGACCAACTTTAACCTGTACTGTAAGCGCTCGCAGGGCCGAGCCAAGAAGGGCCAGCGAGCTGTAGCGACGCTTCCGCCATCGAAGGGCCCTAACCTTCGGGTCCAATGCGCCGTGTCAAGCGCTGGTGGTGTGATTCACAGCAAGCTGCACCGTGGTTCTATCAAGATGCAACAGAACGCGGACTTCGTGGACGAGATCTACGACGTCGCGAAGGATTCGGCCATCTTCAAGGAGCACTATGAAGGCAAAAAGATCGTCATTGTCTTGGACAACGCGCCAGCACACAACCAGACGGAGAAGCGGGTGCAAGGTGGCGATGACCTTGTAATTCTCCGCCTCGGGCCGTACTCGCCGATGTGTAACCCCATCGAAGGTGAGTATCGAACGCTCCTAAACTCATGCATGGTTATCTCACATTGTGTGTTTGCTAGGCTGCTTTAGCGTCTTTAAGGCAAAGACGAAGATGTTCCTCAGAATGCACCAGGACGAGATGTTCAACCTTCTCCCGGACATGGATATGACACTGACAGAGCAGCGTATGCGGCTGCTCGAGCATGCCGCGGAATACGGGATCCGCTTCATCACATCTGTGATTGTCACATCTATGGCTCTCCACTGTATGACTGCGCTCAATGCAGCTTCTCGCATAGAGCCCATGCAATATGGAGTGTAGCCATCTTCAACGTCAGATTGATTGACCGTTTTTTCACTTTGGTTGAAATCTGAATGAAATTTACATGAACTTTACGTGCAATTTTCACTTTGGTTGGGACTGGCGCCACATTGGACGGGCAAAGGTGTAGTGGGTCTCACGGTCGCTGCTGCGGCTGATGCTGATAGCAAATTTTAGCCAATCAAATTCGTGCTGATCCTGGAGACTGTGAGAACTCGCTGCGGCATCAGCCGCTGGTGCATCCTTTCCGTGCTCGAAATGCAAACCCGGCGTCATGGCCCACCGCCATCAGCGTGTCGTTATGTTGTGAGTCTCATATCAGCGAGCCAATCAAATCATGGTGGATCTCGATTTGTGTCCAACCATTTGCTTTCAGCGCGGGCATTCCGGGAAAAGCAGGAGACCCTTGCTTTTTGGGCTGAAGAGATCGCCGCTGATGAACTCGCCGAATCTCGCAATCTGATTGGCTGCTGATGCGGCTGATGGAACCGTGAGACCCACTACTGTTGAGTAACGCGAGGCTCGAGTTTGATAGCCACCCCTGCCTCTTCAGAGGCGAATCGGCAGAGTAAAAACGGAATATCTTTCTTTCTTCAAATTGGTCTTATCTATCATGGCAAGGATGCGTAAAGTGATCGTAGTGTGCGCTCGCTCTCTACAGCTAGCCGTTTCTCTTCTTCAATCGCTGCTGATGGCGGCTTTGACCAAGCTGCATCGATTTCACTGAAGGCCTTCAGACTCACAAGCGCTTCGCGCCTCACGACCCGTGACACCATGAGATAGGCTTGCTGGGGTTTGTTTGCCTGGCCTCCCTCGCCACGCCAATCGACAACGCCCATTGAGCGCATTGATTCTCCTTGCACCTTGTAGATAGTGGCCCCAACTGCGCAAACGAACGGGAATTGCTGGATCTTGATCGACAACGTCCGATCTTCACCGCTTGACGACTTGGTAAGCGGAATGGTTACCTTCTGATACGCTTCGCATTCAGGAAATACTGGGAACAAGCGTGTATCCATGTTCTCCGAGATAGGAAGTGTGTCGGCTCCACGGTCGAGTTGGACGAGGGCGTACAATGGGCGCTTGTTCGGTAGCACAACAATCACGCCCGTTCTTGCATCCTTCACCTGTGTGAATGTAGTGTCTTCAGGGAAATGGACACTGTGGAGATGACCCATCGTCCCATTTGCGACGCCTTTCTTGGTTCTCACATTCTGAGTGATCTGGATGGGCATCCCTCATATCAAGTCGAGATAGGGCGCCATGCGCCCAAATTTTGAATCCGGCAGACTCAAGACCTCACTGATATCTTCACGACTGAGCTTGTTCAGCGCGCCTTTGAAGTTGGCGACGACTCGAATCGGGAATTCACCGGGCGGAAGATGCTGCGCAGTGACGGCAATAAATTGGCTGTTGATGGCTGCCCTAGTGTCGTTCTCAGGCGTGACGAATACCGTTTCTGGCGGAACAAGCACTCGAGAATCTCCGTCGTGGATTTGGGAGATCACGCGTCTGTTGATCATCTCCAAGAATTCAGGTGTCCATACCCCATACCGAGCCTTCGAGCAGCCGATTCCCCACTCAGGATCTTCTCGGAATCACACGGACTCTCGAAAGATGACCACCTTTTGAAATCGTCTCCATAGGGAGAACCCTTCAAAATCAACCAACGAGACATTGGATTTTGTGGCTGGATCTATGAAGAGCGGATCCACGCCAACCGGAGGAAGCTGCATGAAGTCTCCCACAAGAATAACGAAGAGCCCGCCGAAGGGAACGTCAAGGATACGCTTGGCTTTTCGGAGTAGTCGGTCCAAGCGAAGTAGTTGATCCTTGGACATCATCGACACCTCATCGACGATGATGCAGTCAACGTCTTGGAGAGCCACGTGCGCACTAGCACTCTTCAAAGTCACCTCCAAACTTGCGAGAGTTTGTCCACTGATGATGCTCGCTGCCTTTCCCGTCAACGCCGTGACTACTGTTGATCCCGGCCGCTGGCAGACACGGCAAAACCGTTGAATTGCGTTGATCACGCGACTTTTTCCAGTCCCTCCCTCTCCACCCATAAACATGAGAAGTTGTTGCGCCTCGAGTACTTTATCTGGGGTCAGGAGGTACGCGTCAGGTGGCACGTGGGCAGATCTCCAGCGCTGAAGTAGGTGCGTCGCGACCAGCGCAAACGCCCCATGCTGGAGCTGGTTGAGGGTGAATGCACGAGAAACAGCACCAACTCCAGCGTAGATCGGAAGATCCGAAGGTGCTTGTGCACCTGCTTGAGGAGGCTCCCAAGTGTATTGGCTGGGCTGAAGTGCTTCATCGAGAATCTCGTTCACAGTTGTTGGTCGCTCGAAAGGAAGGCCTCCAACCGAGTCAACGTCCGAGCTCGTCCGCGCAGACGAGTCGAAATCCTGGTTCTTTACCCACTTCTTCAGCTGGTTGACTGGCAATGGAGGCACCCGTGTAGCTGAAGGTGTTGTTGAATGCTCGTAAGTCGCTGCCACGCCAATCGCTATCCCTTCCACGAGTTGATGCCGTCGAAAACTCGACAAGATGCTCTGGATGCGAAGGGGGAACCCACTTGGAGCCGGAAACGTCCCGATCGGAGCATTTCTGTCGCCCGATCCCATAATGAGCGTCATGATGTCGTCATTGTCCACGCCGTCGTCCCCAAACTGATCAGCGTCGTCACTGTTGTATGCATCATCATCGGAAGAGTCACTGTCTGTGTCGGCGTCTTCGTCTGCAACTCCACCGGTTTGGAAAGACGCTTCGTCCTCTCCATCAAGCCCAGCACGGGAGTCTTCCATGTTGCGCATAATCGATATTGTGAACTCGCTGCGGCTGCCTTCCCAAGCGGTGTATGCGGTATGCCACGACCCGGCATCTTCGTTAGACGCCCATGTCAAGTCTTCCAGACTACGAAACGGCTTGAAAAGAACCAAGACCATCTTGGCATACCGTTCTCTCTCTTCCTCGCTCATTCCTTCCTTGACCTGGGGCAGCCGCTGGCCCTTGATCACTGGGACCGCCTCCCGTTGACGAACCCCAAGACAGTGTGATGCGTGTAGTGGGTGACGTTGCGTAAAGAGGTTGCTCTTTGCGGACGTGGAGCCTCTCAGCCGTCGATAGTAGCGCATGGCAAACTCGTACAAGTTGGTATCGCTGGCCGATTCTGGTCGATAGAGGTAGTCGTCGAGGAATGACGCCGGCCTGTATGCTGCTCCGGCGGCTCCGTCTGAGTTTGTAACAATGAGCGTGCAGGAATAGTCACCACTCGACTCGAGCTGTCTTATCACGTCAGCCAGCGGGAGCTTTGCGCACACATCACTCGAGTAGCAGCACGACCCACGCAGCAGATAGAAAGCCGCAAGAGGCCCAGCAATCTCTTGTTTGTTGGTGAATGTGTAAACCATGCTTGTGACTCGGCGCCGTCTGATGTTCTCGATTGAAGGCGGTTGTTGGGATGCTTCTTCTTCTTGCTCTCTCAGCTGTCGCCTCTGGAAGCTAGCCAACGCAATGGCTGTCGTACTATCAATCTGTCGTTGAGGCTTTGTGACATACTTGCAGCAATAATAGATGCGATTGATTGCGTCCTTGCCCCCACATAAGAACTGGATGTCGTGGTTACACTTGAATGCTGCCATGATCACTGGATTGTAGCCGTTCACGTACTCAAGGCACGGAGGGCGCTGCAACGAAATCCGAGCACCACCCACGCTTGAAACACTCACTCGATCACGTGGAAATCCATAACGACACAGTGATGCATCGGACTTAGCAGCACTTTTCTTGAAGCAACTTCCGGTATGAGCCCACCAGTGCGTGTTGAACTTTGCGATGAGAGATGTCAGCATGAAGGCTTGACAAAGAGATGACATTCTCAGAACGTCAGGCGTCGGCGTGGACATCTCTATCATCCGCGACATTGCGTCCTTCGCCTCAGGAGCGTCATCGGGATGCGAGAAAGGCAATTGGAGGGCATCGTTGGATCTCATATCCCATTCTTCCATAGCGTCTTGGTCGTCTTTCTCGCGCGCACTTCGTTGGAACTCTCGTTCACGAATCACCATCTCAGCTTGGCGTGCACATGAACGCACGCACAACTCATCACTCAGCTTCTGACACTTCTCAGCGCGCGTAAGCTCACGCAAAGGTGGCGGCCAGTAAGGTGGTCGATTTTGAAGAAGTATTTGCCTGACGACATGCTGAGAACTTGACTCGAGGCCACACGTGGTGCACGCTACGAGGAGAGGTTCAATCATCTTGTGGTTGCCGCGCTTAGAGCGCTGCTTGTGGGCGGAATGCGGGATCCCAAGAGGCAATCGCTCGCCTGGAGTATCACAGTTCACACAGCGAGTGTGGTTGATATCGAGCGGAAGCTGGTTGGTGACAATGCTGTCAACGAACGCGATCAATCGCTCTTCAAATGATCCATCGGTGATCGCCATCTTCTCGTCAAACTGTACTGAATTTGTCGGAGCTCCAAACAACCAGATGAGGAAGTGAATGTGCAGTGTTCCGCGACCTTGAGTCTCAACCATCCCGAAGTACGCTTTTGTCTTCCCGAATAGCCCTCCTGCAACTGCGCTTGGTCTCAGGATCAACCCCCAGTACATGCTCAACGAAAGCGTCCACCGTCCGCATGAAGAGCCTAGCCGAAGCACAATCGTCCGTCATCGCGGCTTGCTTCACCTCTGCACGTGATGGCAGCTTTGCTTCCAGCTCATCGAAAAGCGACGCCACGGATAGAATCCCCGTGTAGTGAGCCATCGTGTACGAGCTATTGGAGTTTGGCGTGAGCGTGAGGAACAAAGTTGGTTGGCCATATCTTGTCTGATATCCAAACGCTTCTTGACGACACTGGCGACGTTCTGCCCCACTCCCCCACACGCACACCAATCCGAGCTCGACTGACCGTAGAAAACGATCTGCGTTCGGGTTTGGTAGGTGAACAGACGATTGGCCGCGTTGTCGGCGCTCGCTATTGATCAAAGCTGCCGCGAGATCGTAGCGTGAGATCGCTTCATAACCGTCAAAAAGAGCGGCCGCACGCTTACACTTCACTGATGTCATGGTGTGCATGTTCTCAATCGCCAACCGCGCGAAGGCGGCCAACATGAAGGTCGGATCACGCGCGAAATGTCTGCCGCTCAGCATCGAGTAATAGCGAAGACAGTCCCGTTTGGAAACTTTCGTCATTCGCTCTTCGTCCGGATGGCCGCGGCCATAAGGGAAAAGGTGAGCGTGCATTTTGGCCTCTGCGTTCACACTACTCGCGAAGTGAGAGGAGTGCTCGACTCTCAATCGTGGTGTCGATGCTGGCTGGTGAGCGTTCAAGTCAACAACGCGCTGTGTGAAACTCGCATCGGGAACCACCTCGTCTGGCGCCAGCAGAATGTTGCGCTCAATCACGAGACCTTCTTCCTCTTCAGTCTCCACAAGAGCACTATCCAATCGTCCAGCAACTGAGTCTTGTTCAGCTTGGATCGACTCTTCAGCGTTGGCTTCATGTTCGATGATCACTGCGTGCGACTGAGCTGGATTCGAGGTGGTTCTAGTGATTGCAGTGTGGTCGACGGTGACCCCGGCGTAGAGATGGTTGTTTGCCTTGAAGAACGCGAGCAAGTCTTCCACAACATTTCGTCGTGCACGATGGAGCTTTTGAATGTGGTCTTTCTGTTGTGAAGTAACCGGACCCGCCAGAACAACACTGTACGAGCCATCACGATCAACACGACGGGGTAGAAGAGTAGCCGGAGGTCCCGGAGTGGCATCGAACAGCATGCAATGAGATCGAATCGCACGGTGACGGCCTCCCCGCATAACGCGAGTCTGAGCGACGACTGTTACGAGCTGGGTCATGATCTTCTCAATCCAGGTTGCGTCAGCAAGTTGCGGAGGCAGTGAGCCAACAAAGAAGCCATTAGAAATGGCAAACTTGGGCAGTTTTGTGCTCTCCTTCGCGAGGCTTCGATAACATTCATCACACACAACGGCAGAGAACCCTGCCGTAGTCGTACGGATGCCCTTGCGCGAGAGGAGTAATCCAGCAAACCGATGGTCTTGATCTTCGCAATCATACTCAGCTAAGAGGAGAGATGGAAGCTCCTGATCAGACTTTCGCAGCGCTTGGCTCATTCGTCTCAAAAACTCTTCATCGTCATCACTCACTAGCGTGCACTTCTTGTGGAGGACGAGGCGATCGCAGATCGCACATACGCATTCGTCCAGACCCGGTGCTCCGAGAGCGCGAGTCAGGTCAGACGTGATGGCATCGATCACCGTCTGCGCGAGAGGAAGCAGCTCTGGCTCTCCTGGAAGGCTTTGTATCCGTCTCTGGCGATCGTACTCGCGATGCTGAGCGAGGCGTCGTTGCCGTTGAGTCTCTGTCTCTGGGGTAACAGGGTTGCTGTCCTCAAGTTGGCCACCTTCGACTTGACCACCTCGTCGGCGTCGGTTGTACTCCCGTTGTCGTGCAAGACGCTGTTCGTAGTGGGCGTCACTCTCCTGTGGAGGACTGGCAGCAGTGGCAGCACCAGGTTGCTGTGTGCGACGATCCCGACTAGCTTTTGTGATCCGAGAACTGTTTTGAGCTCGCAATCGCTCTAGCCGTCGCTCACGTTGGCTAGGAATCTCCTGTAGCCGCGTCAGTCGCCGCGCCATCCTCAAAACGAGCACTACGCCACTCCAAGGCTCTTGGTCTTTCGACATTTTCACTGCTAGGATCCTACATAGACTGGAGCGAATCTGATTTGATAAATTGCGCGTGAGGTTCATCAGACATTGGCTAAAATACAGAAATGTTTGGTTTGGCACCGGTTGATAAAATTCAGAAACAGTTGAGTTCGAAACCGGTAGCCTTCGGTATTCCGCTGGCAACATCAAACATTTGACTATTGGATAGGAATGCATTGCACGGCGCACACAGTCAAGAAATTAACATGGATATATGCATGGATAGTTTGATAGATCTACTCGCGGATCTTACCCGCTTTTATTTTGTTGCGGTAGTGCCGCTGGCGCAGCGTCCCAACCTTCTTCTCCATCTTGCGGCGCTTCTTCTCGCGCTCAGCCAGAGCCTTCGCCCTCGCAGCTTGAATCATCCCACGAAATGCCGGCACCTCATCGTCCTTAAGAATCGTGTACACCGAGCTGATGGTGTGCAGAAAGGCGCCCAACGATTCCACGGTGATCAGTGCGCGCTGATCCAAATCAGGGTCCATGAGGTACCGCTCTCCCTGGAACGTGGTACTGGTAGAATCCGTCGGCCTGTCCATGTGGCCTGCCGATGATGAGGAGCCGCTTGAACTGCGACGACACGATGCGCTGAGCCCACTCTGACTTCGACTTCTTGAAGAGGAACTTCACGTAGTTGAGATGGATGAGTCTGTAGCCTTTCTTTGCGAGGACGTGCTTGAACGCAGCCATGCGGTATGCCCCTTTTGTCACCGAGCCGTGGTCTTCCCCAGGGCACAAGAGCTCGAGTTCTTGAAGCGTGGCCTTCATCTGTTTCATGTCGAGGAAGTCGAACTCTTGCATGGCGTTGTTAATGGAGTAGAGACCGCACAGACCGTGGGACTCAGGCGCCCCCACTTGGGACTGAACCATGAGCTTGGGGCGTGTCCTGACCATGTCCTTGCGTATAGCGACGGGCGTCTCTCAAGATCTTACGAATGAGCAGAATCACCACGCACAAGCTGCAGCAATAAATTGCACAGATGCGACTAGGGTGCTGTGAGAAAGACGTGACCGCAACCGAGAGCTTGGACAGGCACTGGACGAGAGCCGAGGAATGGAGACCTTGGTGATGGAGGAGCTTGAGCGACGGAGGCCGACACATCCAGATCTCCCCAAGTTGCCTTCGTGGCTTCTCAACTTGCCTCGACCATTTATTCTTAGCCCACTACATCTTGCTCATAGTCTCTGCCGTTTTGGCATATGCGAGCTGACCCTGGATCATCGAGCCCAGCCTGCGTCGCCACATGCTGCTGTAGATGGTGTCGGAACCAGTCGAGATCTATTTGCCAGCGATCTTTTGTTGGAGTGGAGAAGTTCAGCCTGCGCAAGATTGCAATCTATCGGCGACTGTTGGCCCATAAATCTCGGTCACTCCTGCAAAGTGCGAGTTTATCTGTCGATATGGGGGTTCACTCCTCTTGTTTCCGAACGGATTGGACTGATATTCTGATGAACCGGCGGGGCCAGTTCACCCAAATAGAAGGCGACCCCTGGTTCACAGGTCGGCCATCGGAGGCTTGCGAAATCCCCCCTGCGTCGTGGTCTTTATCGGACCGACCAGGTCCACGTGCACAAGCTCGAGGACACGGGTTGTCGTCGTCTTCGATTCGTGAGGGAACGAAGCCACCGCCATCTTCCCTTGAGCACACCCACCACTCAGGTGGTCGCTCACCTTCTTGATTTCAGGTAGTCCAGTAGTCGCAGACTGCGAGTTCACTTAGGCTTCATGTCCTAGGTGCCCGGTGGGAGCGTGTCCTGGGTGCCCGGTGGGAGTGTGCCAAAGCTCCGACTTGCCGCTGGTTTCGGTCACTTCCACGAGCATGATGTGCTCATGGCGTCCACGCAGTACGAGGCTGTTGTTGGTTCGAGTTGCAGTCACGATCTCCTCACCATCCCGTAGGATAGTGCACTACTTCAAGTCGAACTGCGTCACGAGGCCACGGTCCGTGAGCGTTGGGACCGACAAGAGGCGGCGATCGAGACTTGGGATGTACAGGACGTTGAGCATGGCCATCGGATCGCCGTTGTTGCACATGATGCGCACAGTACCGCAACCGATCGCCTTCATCGTCTTGCCGTCGGCGATCATAATCTCGATTGGCTTCTCCAGCTCTAGGTACTTGCGAAAGTCTTCACGGTACAGCGTCATGTGAGATGACGCCCCACTGTCGATCAGCCAATTACTCGTGCTTGTGTCTTGCTCATACGTCACATTCGCCATGAACAGAGCTTCGCTGTCAGGGTGCTTCTTCGAGTTACACTGCTGCTCGGTATGGCCACGCTTGTCACAGTACGTGCAGTTGGGTACGTTCGGACGCGACTTTCCACGCTGCGGTGAGTGCTTGCGCGGTTGGTGGTGCTGATTGCATGGCGTCCTGCTGGTATTTGGACGTCTTCCACAGTTGGCATGGTGATGAGCCTTGCAGGCTCCTTCCGCGGGCTCTTGTTGCATCTTTTCGTATTGCTTCAACAACTTCTCCTTCACTTCGTCCAGTGACGGACTCGTCGTGTTCTCAATGGCAGGGATAATGGTCTCGTACTTTACTGACAGGCTCCTCAACAGAATAACGAGTTGGTGGTATTGGTCCATCGGATCACCGACGGCCTCCATGGCCAGTACCAATTCACCGAACTTGTCGAGATGACTAGCCATGCTGCTGCTCTCCTCCATCTCGAACTCGTGCAGGCGGCCCGTGAGCGCCATGCGGTTCTGTATATTCTGAGGTTGGGAGCTGATCCCATGCGTGCTTCGCCGACTTGGCGTGACGAATCTTCGACTGGTGCTCGAATTTGATACCTTGGCCGATAATGGCGTAGGCTTTCTCGTCGAAGACTCTCCACTCGTTCGTCGTTTCAGTCCCCTTCTTCTCGACGCGGAAGGTCGCCTGCGATTCCTCGTCATCATCGTTGTAGCCGTCATTGTTGTAGGCAGCCGCGTTCTTCGTAGTCGAAAGCAGTGCTCAACCGCCCCAGAGGAAAAGGGGATCTGAGAAGAATCAATGTCTGGTGACTGCTCGGTCTTCTGGTCCTTCTGACGCTGATTCAGCGAGTCGTATCATGGAGCCATCTGCTCTACGACGGCGCTTTGATGGTGACTCCGCAGTTGGAACAGCCCCACTACGCTTGTTTGAATTTGCCGTTCGTGGTTATGGGAGAGGGACGACCCTCTTCGGTCGCTTGAACCGAGATATATGTCTCGCTCCAGCGTTGCGAGATCTCGGTCTTGATTTGCACAGCTGCAAAGTCCGAGCCCAATCTAAGCGGATAGGATGGCCCGCAGTCATGCGTGACTTGTCGACGAACCAGAACAAAACAAAACAACTTTCATTGCGAGTCACTGTTCGTTTTTCAAAGAAAAATGATAGGGGGCGGAAACCTGAATGTCTGTCTGTCTGTCTGAGTCTTGATTGAAGCGCACGTGCAACTTAAGCTCCTTGGGACTGACCTCAACCTCAAACGTACCATGTCTTTGGTACAACGGAAAGGCATGTGGGACGAAGGAAGGGCAGTTGCCTCAACATCTGATTATCTGATTCGTGGGAAAGGGGTGGATGCGGGATTCACTCCCGACCCGTCATTCTTCAATTTTCGAAGTCGAGCGCAAGTCGAGAACCGTCAGCATCCCCTTAAGTACGAGTTGGAGGAAACCAGACGGGTACCGTGGATCCCGGTTAAGTACTATGTCGAGTGGAACAGACTCGCCTGCAGTTGGTGATCCTGAGGTCGAGCGTCGTGGCGTCGTGGCGTCCGAGGCTGGGTGTGAGGAGGCCATAGCGGTAAGCTCACAACAGTCCGAGGGCGGCCCGGTGCCCGAGTCGACTGCGAGTGGCGCTGCGCCGAGCGGTGCTCAGGAGGCTCAAGGCGCAGGGCCGTCGGAGGCTGGGTGTGAGGAGACCATAGCGGTAAGCTCACAACAGTCCGAGGGCGGCCCGGTGTCGGAGTCGACTGCGAGTGGCGCTGCGCCGAGCGGTGCTCAGGAGGCTCAAGGCGCAGGGCCGT
>JAADXN010000903.1:0-13585 GCA_023337875.1 Pythium apleroticum | reverse complement strand
GATTAACGTTGAAGCGTGGGTCCAAGGCCTTGTGACTGTCGACGATGGTCTCTTTGAGCGTGTCCACGTACGCATCGCGTGCGATCTGCACGCGGAAGGTCAGGCCAAGGCCGTACACGCGGCACCACAGCGTCACGTCACGCATTCTCGCTTCCTTCGCTTCCAAATGACGACTGGAGACCAACAAGGAGAGACTCCCAAGTTCCCAAGCTTAGTATCTTTCCGCTCTTGAGGCTCCCTAAATTCAGTATCCAGCCTTCAGTTGCTGTCGGGAAACATAAAATTGACGCAACATAAAACCGCTAAGTACGGTGTCACCCTGTGTTGTGGCAAGAGAGCCTGGCTCTGTCGTCGCTCGTCATTAGTGACTGCCCGGCACGAGCAGCTCCAGGACGCTAGAGTGACATCGCTGTGAACCGAACCGGCCACTCGCGCACCGCGCTTCCTTCCTTCCTTCCTTCCATCCTTCCTCCCACGGCGCCACGCGCGCTGCATGCGCATCGGAGGAGACGAGATCATCCGTGTCCAGCGCTTCCGACCGACGCGGGCTTCGAAATTCCGGCCGCGGAATCTTCCGTCTTTCTCGTCAAGTGACTGATCCAGGACGACCTCAAGCATGCACCGCTACGAGCCGCACGACTTCCATGACTACGGCGGCGAGCTGTCGCCCGAGATGAACGACGACGCGGACGCGTACCCGCTGTCGCCGCCGCCGCTGCTGTCCATGTCGCCGCGCTACGACCGCCGCGGCTCGCATCGCACGCCTGCTTTCTACGGGCCGACGGCGCGCCGTGCGTCTGTCGCGACGGGAGGCCCTGGCGCCGCGACGGCCGCTGCGGCGGCGGCGATCGCAGGACGAGAGGTGCGTGTCCGCGGCCGCGAGGGCTTCCCGCAGCTGCAGCTCACGCAGAGCCAGACGGCGCAGCTCCGCGCAATCGAGCAGCGCCTGCTGGAGCAGTACCTGGAGCGGTACGAGGACTTCGTGGAGCTCAACCAGCGCGTGGTGGACGGCTCGCAGTGGAAGCTCACGCGCCAGGCCAACGGCGTCAAGGCGTACAAGCGGCGCTCGCCCGTCGCGCGCAGCGGCGGCCGCCGGGGCACGACCATCAGCAGCGCCGAGCCTAGCGAGCCCATGCTGCTCGTGGTGGGCAGCATCGACGGCTCGCTCGAGGACGTGTTGTACGGCGCCGTGTGGAACTCGCGCGACGAGCGCAGCACGCGCTCGCACTTCACCAAAGACGGCATCGTGGACGCGTCCGTGCTGTACTCGATGGAGAAGGCGTCGCCCATGGACCCGTTCCGCTCGCTCGCCGTCAAGTGGTCGCTGAAGCGCTCCATGAAGTCGGCCGCCGTGATCAAAGACCGCGACTTCGTGTTTCTCGGCGTACGCTGCGGCTTTCCAGCCTCTTCTTTCTAGAGTTTGCAGTGGCTGACTGTTGTACTTGTTTTTTGTAGGCCACGGGCACGCTGCGGTCCAAGTCGGACGAGCGCATCGGCTTCGAGCTGCGCCACTCGCTGAAGATCCCGTCGTTCCCGCCCATCGCCGGCGGCGCCATCGTCCGCGCAGAGATCATGTCGTGCAGTTTCTTCCGGCAAATGCGCGGCGGCCGCGTGGAGGTGTTCCACCAGGCCTCGTTCGACGCCGGCGGCGGCCTGCTGAGCATACTGGCGTGGAACCACGCAATCGACACGTACGTGGGCTTCGCGTCCATCGTCGAGTGCAGCAACACGAAGAAACTCGTGCGCGCCGTGCAGTGGAGCAGCGAGAACCCGCCCCCCAAGACCGGCATCGACGACGCCGCCCACGCCCACAAGCCGTGGGACCCAGACGACAAGCGCTGCGGCATGTGCGGCCAGCCAGGCCACTCGCTGCAGCGCAAGTGCGCACTGTGCTACAACGTACGTTGCCTTTCTTGCCCCGTTGTTCACTGTATCTGAGACTGACATGGTCTGTGGGTTTTTGCTGCTGTAGTGGGTTTGCTCCAGCTGTAGCGTTCGCAAGGAAGTGTTCACGCCTCTACCCGGTCGCCCGCCCGTCGCGAGATGCTTCTGCAAGACGTGTCTGAACCAAGTCGTGCGGGACGATCCGACGCAGTACGTGCTGCGGGAGCTCGAGCAGTTTGAGCAGCGGTCGGCCACCGAGTTCGCGCGCAGTCCGGAGATCGCCGTGCTGGGAGACCATGCGCCGCCTCCTCCACCGCCTCCTCCGTCTACAGCGCAGGCTGAGGCCAGCGAGTCGGTGTTTTTCGCGCTGGACTCGTCGCCGCCTGCGCCGCTGGCCATGAGAAAGCGCTACGGCTCCGTCCCAACGCCAGTCGCGCCGCCACCGCCGATGCAAATGCCTGGATCGAGACGGATGAGTGTGCCCAGCAATGTGCGGAGGGACCACGAGACTGCCAACAACGAGAACCACGCGCCAAATCCTCGAGTGCCGCACAATCGGTATGCAGACCAGGGAAGAGGCACGGAGCCCGCAGCGAGCGCAGGAGTCGTGCCCGTCCCACGGTCGAGACGCCACTCGACGGCGATCAGCACGCGGTCGCACGCCAGCAAGAGCCACGAGGGCGAGATCCTGCTCAAGAGCGACGCACAGAAGAAGAAGTGGCAGCACCGCGAACAGGAGCAGTCCATGAACGCGCGTCCAGAGAACAACGGACCGAACGCCGCAGCGCGACGGAGGATGACAGTGCTCGGGTCTGAAGGCATGCCGCCTCCGCCGCGGCCGTCAGCCGAGCGGCTCTCAAGCATGAGACGCGTGTCGATCGCCGAGTCGGACCAGCGTCGGCGGAATCCTGGACTCGGCGTCGACGGCGAGTCGAGTCGAGCCTCCGAGATCCCACCGCCGTCGTCTCGACGCTCGTCAGTCACACAGCAGCAAGCGCCGAACGGCATCCCTCGACCGTCCGGATCTGGCCGCCAGTCGACGCAGATGCGTGTGTCAAACGACTACGGGGCTCGACCGTCGAACGGGATCCAGCCGCGTGCGCAGCCGCAGCCGCAGGTCCAGTTCCGTGGTCTGCCTCCACATTCGGGCACTGTTCTGGGCGAGGAGCCGTTCCACGAGCGGCGCCACCACTCGCTGCTTCCTCATCCGCAGCCGCAAGCGCTGACCTCTCGACGCGAGATGCAGCGCAGCCATCTCCCCGAGCCCGTGCGTCGAACGAACCGCGCGCCGCCGCCGCCGCAGCCGCAGGAGCCGACGCTCATCTCCCAGTACGAGGAGCTCCGCCACTTTTACCAGCAAGAGTACGAACAGAAGGAAGACGACGATTCCTCCGACGCCCACACGGACGACGAGCTGCCGCGCCGACACCACCACCAACACGAACACCAGCAGCAGCAGCAGCAGAGCAACCGCCAGGGCCAGGACGACCTGGCCGCGAACTCGATGCTCGCAGAGCTCTGCGAGATCGCGCGCATGACGGGTGACTTCACGCACTCCAACGGGACCTCCAGACACGCCACGGACGCGTCCTCCGTCTCCTCCGACTTCCGCCAGAACCTCGCGGCGATGTGATCCGTAGGGGCCATTTTCGTCTCATTGTCAATCGCGTCTATAGCTTTTGGGTTGCGTGGCTCGTCACATGTCACATGCGGGTTGAATATCAGCCAATCATGGGTATCCACCTCGTCTATTCAGCTCTCATTCCTCCCGTATTTCACCCAATCAGCACATCCCAATCTCTTCAGCCGTGCTCTCATTGGCTGATTCCTCATCCGGTTTTAGCGGAGTCCATCTGTCTCCCCTTGCGCATGTAGCTCTTCATTTCCAGTCCCCCTTTCCGACCTCCGCGTGAAGATGCTGCCGCGCCGCCAGCCGCCGCCCGACTCCAAGCGCCTGCGCTCCCCGCACATGGCGGCGCCGCGTGTGGGCGTGCGCCAGATCATCCTGGGCGCCCTCGCCGTGGTGTTCGTGGTCGGCGTCTTTCTCAACTTCCAGCTCCTCTCGCAGAGCGGCAGCGCCACCGCCAACGTTGGCCGCGTCACCTCGAACGCCAACAATGCCAACGCTAACAACGCCAACGCCAAGAAACTCACGCAGCAGCTCGCGTTCGAGACGCGCGAGGTCAAGCACGTGGCGTTCACGTCGGGCTGCAGCGAGCTGGACCTGGTCCACGCCGAAGTGCTCGCGCACTCGCTGCGGGCCACCGGCTACGCGCACAACATCTCGCACCTGGTCTACGGCTGCTCGCACCCGGAGTTCGAGGAGCTCCAGCGAAAGAAGAACCCGAAGAACGGCGTGGAGCACGTTGGCTTCCCCGTGATCAAGTCGCCTATCGCTGGCGTGACGCTGTTTGGCGAGGAGCTGCTCACGACGACGCTCCACGCGCAGGTGCTGCAGCAGTGGTTCACGCAGGAGCTGAACCGCAACCGGCTCAAGGACGACGACTTCGTGATGCTGGTCGAGAGCGACGCCATCTTCCACAAGAAGCCGGACATCTGGAACCTGTTCCGAGAGGTCGAAGACATCGCCGACCCCAAGTGGTTCGGCCAGGACGCGTCCTGGTACTGGCCCAAGCGACTGCCGCTGCCCATCGAGCAGCTCCAAAGCATCATGCCGACCAAGTCGCCAGCGCTCAAGATCCGCGACTGGCGAGACTACGCCGCTACGGGCCCGTACGTCGTGGAGGTGGCGCTGCTGCGGAAAGTGCTGCCCACGGTCGTGGCGGTTTGGGAGAAGCTGGACGTGAGCAAGAAGTACCTGGCGTTTCCGCTGGCAGCCGCCCACATCAGCACAGCGTTCGGCATCTCCGGCGCGCTCAACGTGCACCACTACCCGTCGCGCTACGAGAACTGGGACTTTGTGGACGACATCACGTACAACCCGTGCAACGAGACCGCGAGCGCCAAGGACGTGGCGATGCTGTCGTGGCCGATTACGATGCGCGCGCAGAACTTCACGCTGCCGCAGTGGATCGACGGCCGCGACTGGAGCTTCTTCGACGACAAGATCCCGCACGACTTCTTCCACTGTGACGCGTGGCTGCTGCGCGAGCCGCACCCGTCGATCTGGGACTTGGCCTCGTTCACGAAGGGCTACGAGCGCGTGCCCATCATCCTGCGCCGCCGCCACACGATGAGCGTGTGCATGGCGCTGCAGGCGTACAACGCCGCCGCGACGGCCTACAAGCAGGCGTACTGTCCGCGCGGGTTCAACGCCAACAAGCACATTCCGATGGAACGCGACGGCAAGACGTGGGCGTCCGCCGTCGCGTACGGAGACCGTGGCGCGAAGGAGAACACGGCGTACTACGGCGACGTGAAGAAGCCTGAGGCGACCAAGACCAAGCTGCTGCCCGGCCAGGCGCAGAGCGACTACGTGCACTTTGTGTTCGTCACGGGCTGCTCGCCCGACGACCACTGGCAGAGCGACTTGTTGTCGCAGAGTTTTGTGGATGTGAAGCAGCGAGGCCGCCTGACGCGGGTCGTCGCGGGCTGCACGGACGCTGAGACTAAGCAGCTGATGGAGCGAACCAAGGCCGCGTACCCGCACGTGGAGCTGTTCATGACGAAGAGCTACGCAACGAAGCCGACCGACCAGGCGCCCGCGAGCGGCGCGTACGCTGGATACAACACGCCGTTCGGACTCCGCGACTGGATCCGGGGAGCGAACCCGCCAGTGCAGGCGACGGCGGTCGTGCTGGTGAGCGGTGACTTCGTGTTCACGCGTCCGCTGACGTTCAACTCTGGCCACCGCATCACGTCGGCCAAGAACGCCGACTCGGAAAACTACAAGCAGCACTCGGAAGTGATCGAAGGACTGCGCGTGTACAAGCCGTTCTTCGTGTACGAAGGCCAGCGGCCTGTGGACCAGGTGAGCGACTCGGTCGGCTCGGGCGTTGGCGTGGCCCAGCGCACGAACCTCTTCACGCCGGGATCCCAGGCGACGATCGCGAAGCTCTGTCCGCAGTGCTCGCCGCTGAGTGAGGAGGAGGTGCGTGAGTACTTCTCGGTGGGCCCGCCGGTCGTGCTCACTCGCGCGGATCTGCTCAAGATGATCGACGACTACTGCGCGATGACTGTGAAGGCTCGTGAACTGGACGCGACGTCCGCCACAGCGGAGCTCGTGGGGCTCATGGCGGCGTCGGCCAAGCACAAGGTCAGGTACACGACGTTTAACAACCTGGCCGTGCGAGGCAGCGGCGGCTTCGCGGGCGACGGCACCGAGGGCGAGTACTGGGGCTTCCTGGACTTTGTCTCGAAGAACCCTTGCGACGACAAGATCGCCGAGCCAGCGATCGTGGCCGAGAGTCCGCGCGTGTTCGGTGGCGCGAGGGCGTTCAAGCTCACGGACCCGGACTCGGGCAAGACGTGGGTGTACGACAAGAGCCTCGTGCCTGCGAACGTGTTCGCGTGCGACTCGTGGCTGCTGGCGTTGCCGCCTGCGTCGCTGTGGGAGGAAGCCAAGCGGTCGCGCGACAAGCTGCAGATGCGCGACGCGTACGGCGTGTGCACGAGCCTCAAGCTCCTGAACGCGGCGGTCGAGAAGCAGCGCCAGCGCGTGTGCGCGGGCGGTTACAACCACAACAAGCGGCTCAACCTGGTGTACCCGCGGCCGAGCGACGCGCTGAGAGTCGGCGAGGTCGCTGGCAAGTGGGAGGACGCCGCCAACGCCTTGCGACGATAGATTTCGGCTCGAAATGCCATTCATGCTAATGCACTCAGTTGACCTTCCACATTAGCCTCATTTCGCCTAGTTTCGGTCTGTTGTTGCAAAGAGCTGCAGTGGAAAGCGAGAAAGTCCGCATGTGACGTGGTCCACACAACTTGAATCTCAGCCAACGAGAGCGGTGATGAGGCCGTGGGATGCGTCGCATGGACGCGTGCGGCACCGCAGGTCTGCGGCGCGGCGCTGACTCCTCTGGCCAATGAGTGGCGCCGACGGTGGTGCCGCTGCAGTGGTGACTCACCCGTCACAGGCCGCGCGCCATTGACCAATTCGTCGACGACTACCTCCGTCTTCACACCCACTCTCACTCACATGTGCGCTCCTCGTGTCGCCAGCGCACCGGCATTCGTCTCCAAGCAGCAGAAGCAACCGGAAGCTTCGCACGATGAGCTTCTGGACGCTGCGGAGCTGGCGACTGCAGCGCTGCGGCGGCGCGTGCCGCTGGTCGTCGCCACGCAGATCGTGAGCTTCCTCGCCGGCTCTCCTGGCTGGCACATCGACTGCGCGGCTGGTAGTGGACGCCTCGGCCTCATCCGACTGATCCACGCGTCGCGCGTGTTCACTGCCGCTCCTGTCTGCTCGTCGCTCGCCATGGACAGCGCCGCTGGCAGCGGCCACTTGGACGTCGTGCGCTGGCTGCACGCGCACCGCACGGAAGGCTGCTCGCAAATGGCCTTCTACAACGCCGCCAAGCACGCGCAGCTGCGTGTGCTGCAGTGGCTGTTCCAGCACAAATGCACGCGCGAGCAGCTCGTTGGGCTCGAGAGCGGCGTGCTGTACCACGCGATCCAGGCCGGCCAAGCGCCCGTCGTGGAGTGGCTCTGCTCGCAGCGGCCGACCATCGACCCGCTGTACAACGCCTTCGACCACGCGTGCCGCTGCGGCCATCTCGACGTCGTGAAGCTGCTGCACGCGCTCGGCCGTGCGAACGCCAAGCTCAGCAAGTGCACCAAGAACGCCATGGACACGGCGGCCGACCAGGGCCACTTGAAGCTCGTCCAGTGGCTGCACGCCAACCGCACGGAGGGTTGTTCCACCAACGCGATGGACTACGCGGCGGCCCGCGGCCACCTCCACGTCGTGCAGTGGCTCCACCACAACCGAACGGAAGGATGCACGCGTCGCGCGCTGCTGAACGCCGTCAGCGGCGGCCACACGGAGACCGCGCAGTGGCTGCTGCGCGAGAAGCTCGTGGACGCGGACGCCGAGCTGCTCAAGCAGGCCATGGAGTTCGCCGCGTACCACGACCACAAGTCGCTGTGGGCGCTGCTGGCGCGGCAGCGGGCGGTGGACGGCGCCACGAGAGCCACGGCCACAGGGGACCTGTACGTGGCCACCAGGATGCGCCTCGCCGCCTAGAACGTTGGCATTTTCCTACGAATCGTAATATTTATGAATCAAATCCAACATCACTTTATCCACGATTAGTGGATGAGCATCAGACCAGCTTTGAGTCAGATGGCTGAGCGTGAGTCACGTGACACGCGACTGTCAGCCAGGCCGCGTCTCTGCGGCCAGAGCCGGGACGGCCTCAAGAGGTCCAAAGGCGCCACAACGGGACGACCACGGACACCATGGTCTCCGATGCAGCCATTCTTTCATCAATCAATCATCCCAACAAACATCAAGGAGAAGATGACGACGATGCTCACACCCACGGGGTCACTGGAGACGCGCGTCGCTGGCGCCGCCCTCGCCGCTGCCGTGCTGACGCTGCGACTGCCGACGCCCGAGCTGCGCGGCAGCGTGGCCGCCTTTCTCGCGGACGAGCTCGAGTGGCGGAGCATGGTCGTGGCAGCTCGCTACGGACAGCTCACGCTGCTGCGGCTGCTGCACGAGTCGCCCAGCGACCATGTCGTGTGCTCCGGCGACGCCATGGACATGGCAGCGGGGGCCGGCCATCTACAGATCGTCCAGTGGCTCCACACGCACAGAAGCGAAGGCTGCTCGACGCGCGCCATGGACATCGCGGCAGGCAACGGCTACCTTCAGGTCGTCCAGTGGCTCCACGCGAATCGAACGGAGGGCTGCACGACGCTCGCGATGGACGGCGCGGCGGCCAGCGGCCACATCGCGGTACTTCAGTGGCAGGCTTTGCATCGCTGTGAAGGCGCCTCGGCCTCGGCGGTGCGAGACGCAGCGCAGAGGGGCCGAGTGGACGTGGTGGCGTGGCTGTGGCGCCACCAGCCAGCGTTGTTCGACCGCGCGACGGTGAGGAGCGCGGCACAAGGAGCAGTGTTACGAGGCCGACTGCCAGTGCTGCAGTGGTTTGTTGAGGAGCTACAGGCGTCCGCGCTGACGATGGAGGAGACGACGACGCTCGTGTCCCTCGCACGGGCTGTTGGCAAGATGGACGTCGTCCAATGGCTCGTAACGAAGCAAGAGACGCCGGGCCAGGGTGCCGCTAGTAGTGAGTGGAGGCCTTGGCTTCAGCAGATATGGTCACGAGTCGTGGAGAGAACACAACTCGTCTGAAACGCGAACAGTAAATATTATGTTAAGGAGTGACGCGTCTTCTCGTCGTCTATGAGATTTCTTCATTGGAGTAATCGATCACCTGAGCCGTGGGCTCTTTCGCCTCTGCCTTGCCTGTCAAAGGACTGCCGTGGGCTTGTAGGATTGCCTTCCTGTCTTCGCCTTGGCCGCCTTCAGTGTCTACCGCTCGAAATGGAGCGCCTTCTAATCGCGATGCCTGGACGCTCTGCAGCCACTGCTCTTGGGCGTGTTGTCTCGCCTTCAGGAGCGCCACTAATCGCTGGTTCTCGGCTACAAGCGCATGTGACACGCGAGCTAATCGCTCGTAGTTGCGATACAACTTGATCGTCGCAGCGCGAGGCGCAGACTTGCCGCCCGCCTTCACCACCGACCGGGCCACGTTCTGTTCTAAATGCCGGTCGTACTCTTGCTGGAGAAGCTGCACTTGCCGCCTCAGCGCCGTAACCACGAGTCCGTGGTCCATGCTATCTCCCTTCTTCTCCTCGTCGCCATCATCTTCTCCCTTGGTCTCTCCGTCGCTTTCGTCTTCCTCGTCTTCGTGGTCTCTTCTGCGGTGGCCCCACACGAGTCCCGGCCGCAGCGTCTCCACTGCGCTCGGCTCGGGCGTCTGCAGTAGCTCCCGCAGCACGGAGATATCCTCGCTCGCCAGCCAGTCCGAGTCGTCAGCGCTGTCGCTCATCGTGACTGTCGGGACACTGACGAGATTTCGCCAGCGGCTCGTCCATCTCTGGACAACGGCGCCATTGGTCCAGTGATGATTGCTCCAAGGCTAATGGGCAATCACTGGCCTCCCAACCAGCTCTCGGTGGAGCCAGATCCAGACGACGCTGGCTGGTTTGGCCATAGGCGTCAACACCCGCGCAACCTCAAACGTCTGTATCCGCGAGAGAGAGCCGAGATGTCCCGGAGCCGTGCAGAGCAACGGCGCATCCACTTGATTTATTGGGCATGTGGATGGAATTTGCACTCATCAAGCGCTGATTTGTCGACCGCAGCGTCACAGAGTCAACTCTTCTACAGCTCCGCGGCCAGGAGGAGCACCGCATGGAGAGCGGGCCGTCGCTCCATGCGGTTTCGCACTCATTCCTTCGGACAACTCGCTGGCTGGAAAGCCCGAGCGTCCTCCACCACGTGGGGCCAGCAGATCCAGGTGTCCCAGTCACGCGCTGCTTGCGTTACCGAGTCTCCACAATCATCACACGGTTGGAGCGGCGTCGGAATTACAGGGCAATCACCTGCCAAGTGTGACAAGGCCGACTGGCGTACTTAGCCGGGAGCTTACGTCCGTTCATGATCCAGCGGTTTTAGGAGAAACATGGCTACACTTTGATTCCTCATCTGACCAAGCTTCCTGTTGAGTTGCAGGCACGCCGAGTCGTCTCAGCACTAATTCACATTCAATAATCCTCATCATCTCCTCTGTCCTCACGTGGACGACTCGACGAAGTGCTCGCTCTCAAAAGAGCTACCGTCACCCATGGTGAGGCGCTCCACGGGTTCTAGGCAGCTTCAAATGCCAGGGGCAGCGTCGACTGCCATCGCCAGAGATGCGTGGGGCTGACGAGGGGAGCACGCATCGCGTGCCGCGGTCGGGCTACGAAACGTCACCAACAGCATCTCGTCAAGGGCAGGGCCGCCTCGTGCCACGTCCAGCCTGGAGGCTGGTTCACTCAGGCGGTCTTTGCCGCCTTCCATTCTTCCGCTCAAGCCAGATTCTCTTGCCGCAGTAGAACTGGCGCCACAGCAAAGGACTCCCACCGGATAGCGAGGAATACGAGTTCTGCGAGCCACGTGCGGGCGTAGGCCTCCGCGAGATACGACAGCGAGCCGCCGAACATGACCGTCGTGGTCGACGCCGACGGGTCGTCCAGGAAGTGGAACCAGTAGAAGATGTCGCACCAGCCTTCGTTCTCCCCTAGCGTCGCGCGGAACACGGGCAGGTCGATCGTCTTCATGCCGATCCTGTATCCGCGTCCGCTATCCTCGTCTTCATCCACCGACCTCACGAGCATCAGCGTCGTCCGCAGCGCCGGGTGCTTGAGGTTGTCAAAGACACGCGACTTGGTCACTCGATCGAGCACCAGCGCGTCTTTCCCCACGCGCTGCACGTGCCGCAGGTCGCACTGGAGCCCCGGCGGCAGCAGCCGCTTGAGCTGTGAGGCGTCGCTTAGGATGTGCCACATGCGGTCCGCCAGCATGGCCGCCGACTGGTGCAGGAGCGTTTTCTGGATCGTGAACTTGATGGACGCGCCGGTCTGGATCCGGAAGTCGCTCCACCCGAACACGCGCGCGCCCGAGAACGGCTGCATGCGGCAGCTCTCGAGCCGCGCGCAGCCGATGTGCCGCGTCACTTTGTTGGCGAACGCCACGGCGTCGGTCGGCAGCATGGGCGGCGGCGCCACGGAAGATGAGGACGACGATGATAGAGAGGAGCTGCTAGTCGTAGGGGACGCGGAGGTGCTGGTCGTGCTGACGTCGTCGTCGCTGTGCACCGAGTCCAATAGATTCTGCGCGGCGCTGCGGAAGAGATCGCGCTCCAGCACGTCGAGAGCCATGGCCCGATTAGCCTGGCGTAGCTTCTCGATCTGGGCTAGTACGTCTCGGTACTGGACCTGGGCTAGCTGCAGGCGATCGCTGGCATCGCTGCCGCTGGAGGACAGAGACAGCGGCGAGGAGGACGGCGAGTCGTGGACCGAGGGGAAGCGCTGCTCGAGCCGCTCCTTCTCGGCCTCGAGCCGCTTGACTTGCAGGCGCATGGTCTCCATGGTGTCCTGTTGGTCCATATTAGCATGTGTGGGTTAGCATTGCTCGTGGTTTGTTGGCGTTTTGTTGGTTGTTTGTGGGTATGTTTGTTGGCGTTTTGGATTCATGGCGTACCTTTTTCAGCTGACTGCGCTTCCTGTCGCGCGCGTTGCGGCGCTGCTTGCGGAGCGCTACGGTGTCTCCGTCCTCGTCCTTCATGAGGAGCGTCTGCTCCATCTTCATGGGCAGGTCGGTGCTGAGCGTGAGCACGCGCGGGAGCGTCGTTGGAGTCTCCATTTGCGGACGTTCGACGCTCGAAAGACGAAAATGTTGGCGAAGACGCGAGGAAGAGTTGGCGATTGGACGCATCATTTGGATTGATTGGTCAAATATGTGGCATTCTATGAGCTATGATTCGCTAAAATAGAGTCCCCGTCCTTCCAACTTTCTAATCCTGAGGAGCATGCCGTCAGTGCGTGCGATGGATTCGTCCATGCAAGATGCAGCCGCCACCAACAGCGATGGCGATGGAGCGAGCACACGCTGCTGCCTGAGTTGGTGTTGGATGAAGTAGTGGCCGCAGGCTGCTGCAGTGTCCACTAGCAGCAGCAGTGGGAACCATGGGACGCCGTCAGCGGACGGCTTCCTGTTGGCCGATCTGGACTGGGTATTGGTCGTGGCGCTGTCCATCATCTCGTCGAAGCACTCGAAGAAGCACTTGTCCACATAGACGTCGTGCCACTTGAGGACGCTGGGGTGGCGGCCGTGGAAATGGACCGACACGCGCTTGAACTCGTTCACGCGACGGCCCAGCGCCAGGTACACTGCGGGCAGCTCGCCGGGAGCAGCAGCAGCGAGGTCGCATCGGTAGAAAGCTCTCACGGCCGCAACAATCGAGTTGCGGATGGAGGAGCAGAGACACTGAGACGCGATGGCCATGATCTCGTCGTGGCTGTCGGCGCGCTTCAGCAGCGTGGGCCACGCGACGCAGTTGGTGCGCTGCGCGAACGCCGTGTAGATGCCCCGATACTCGTCCAGACGACTACTAGTGAATCCAGGCTCACGATGCAGCACGTTGAGCAGGTGGATGATACGCGCGGTGTTCCTGTCAGCGACGTCGTTGACGAGCTGCTTGGCGAGGGCCGAGGGCTCGCCAATGGACCCGGACGACTGCCGACACTGTGCGAAAAGTGGGCTCGACGTGCTGCGCTCGTAGCTGCTGGCTGTCGACGCCAGCATCAGCAGCACGCATAGCGCCTTCAGTAGGAGCATTCGAGCGGCGTCCCGCATGCTGAGCGTGGAGCACGCGGCGGAGAGCGGGGCGACTGGCGCAGTCTGAGGACCAGACATGGGCTGGCAGTCCGGGGCGTTTCAATCTAAATGCAGACCGTTGATATCGCGAGATGGATGCTCAGCCACGTGTGGTGACTGACTCAGGCGGCTGCTCTTCTTCTCCGTCCAGCCTTGAGTGATCATGATGCTTGCCCGCGCGATGCTCATCTTTGCGCTAGGCACGGCAGCGTTGTTCCCCCAAGGATCCGCTGCTTCGGTCGTAGCGACAATGTTCGACAAGTACATCGAGATCGAGGCCGAGATTGGCCGATCGACAGCGAAGGACGAGCGCGCGACTGACCGGATCGTCGCAGCGCTTCGTGAACTCGGGCACACCTGGTACAG